>JAVSBS010010373.1:18920-47808 GCA_033124195.1 Coracias cyanogaster
TCTTTTCTTTTCTTTTCTTTTCTTTTCTTTTCTTTTCCTTTCTCTTGTCTACTCTTCTTTTCTCTTCTTTTGTTTTACAATTTTTCAGAGGTCTTCTGGAGAAGAAAGGAAAACCTTATGTTTAACACTTCTTTCAGGCAAAAATTTAGGGAAATGTGAAAGAAAACTCTGTTGTATGTTAGCTAAGGATAGGTTAAGTAAAATAAAGTCCCATTGTTCATAATATATTTTATAATAATAATTTTTATATAATAATTTTTTAGATATACCTCTGCATTTTTAGAACACCAGTTAAACAAAATTCACTGGATCTACTGGTTGACCCATACAATTGCATACAAGTCCAAAGGACTTGCAGTTGAAGATAACACAGAAAAAGATCTGCAGACCCACAAACTATGTTCACAATTAATTTTGCTGCCCTCAATATTTTGCTGCTCTAGTTGGCAACCTATTCTGCTTTTATGGCAGAGTCAGCCCTGCTTGCATACTTATGACCTGTCTATTATTAGTCCATTTCCTTAAGGAAAAAAGTAACTTGTTTGAAATTAATCTTTAAACCAGCTGACCAAAGGCTGCAATATTTGCATTCTTGCAAATCTGATAGACAAAGGCACATTAATTTCACTTTTTTTTTTTTACCAGCTGGCCAGATTTTTTTGCACTTCTTTTATTTTTATAAGTGTGTATACTAATGTTATTCTTTGCTTAGCTTTCCTCTTTATTGTACAGGTTTACAAATGTTCTTAGGGAGGCTGGGGGAAACTCATTTCAATAGAATGGGCATTTTTTCCTTTTGTTCTTCAGCAACACTTCTTAATAAATCTTTTCCTTTATACATAAACAATAAAAAGCTTTAATCCCTCAGAAATCTACTTCGATGACTCCTCTGCTTCTGACACACTATTGTACGCTGCAACTCTTCTGTTTCATTAGAGATAACCCAAAAGACAATAACATTTTTCCCATTTTTATCTATCAGCATAAAACTCTCTCTGATAAGATACTTTAAATAGATCCTTTCATCTGGCCTGTGTCTCCTGTAAATAATACACCAAATAAGAAAAAAAATATTCAGGTGAGTCATAATTTATATCTACAGAAAAGATATTTTTTGTGTAAAATATATGCATATTTTACTATTTCCCTCTATTCTCACTGTTACTGTATATTGTTGTATGCTTTGTATATGCAATCAATTTTGAGTGAATTGGTTTAGGAACCAACCTAGAGCCCCACTGAAGTGGGGAAGAAATTAAAAAAAATAAGTTTATTGTCATATACAGTATTTTAAAATTTTACAGGTAGGCTTCAGAGTGAGATTTCTCATTTCCGATAAAGACCATCAGAATAATGACTCTTTTAAAGGATTAACAAGCTTACGATCACATTTCTGCTTGTGCAACAATACACTTTGAGGATAAGATTACAAAAATATTTGAAGGTATTCAGTGACATCATCTGTAACAAAAAAGAGAAAAGTTACTGGTAGCAAATTTCTCTGAAGTACTGGGCATAAAAGTAAAACATTAAAAAGGCAGCTATAAATGATATACGTGGTCCCTGTCAAAATACCAGCAACCTTCTGAGATGTCTGTATTTCAGAATAGAGAAAATATTTCCAAACAGCCTCTAAGGTCCCAGGTCTAGGTCTATAGGCTAAACAGGAATATTCCTGGCTGAACAGGAAGTTTCATAGTATCCAGCCAGGTCCCTTCCTTGAGCATTCAGAAACCAAGATGTTAGGTCACCCTCTAAATTGGCTTGTAAGTAAATTCAATATCACCCAGTTTCAGCTTCTGTAAATTAGAATAGGCACATTAATTAATACTACCTGTGGATCCAGACCAGCTGTTGCCAGGCTTCTTCTATATAGTTTAATAATTTTTTCTTTTATTTGTCTATGTCTTTAACATTGAGTAAGCAGTACTACCCCTTGGTCAAAACTACAGGTGTTTCCATGGATATATCTATTAGCCTGTCTTTACTGCCTTTGACTCTATTAAATATACAGAGCTAGGAAAAGACTATTTAAGGAAGGCTTTTTGTTTAGATTAGATTTGGCCTATTGTCTGGCCAAATACATGATCCTATCTTTGTGGTGGAGGTTTCGTCTTGATTCAGTTTACTGATTTCTTTTAGCTATTTTGTGTGACACACAGAGGTTATGTTTTCAGATAGAATAAAGTTTAATCTGATCTCTAACAATGCAAGAGAATCTAGTATTCCTTTTTTTCTCATGGAATTGTTTTATATTTATACAGTTTTAATGGATGCTTTAGATTTATTCTGTAAAGATGAGAGTCAGTTGTTCCTTTCATTGATAACTCCATTGATTCTCACTCTCAGTGATACTCAAAAGTCTTTAATACATTTAGAAAACAAAGTCCCGCTGTGTAAGTTATCTAAACATTCCTTTAAAAAACAAGCAAAAAACTACCCACTGAAAAGAAATTCCTTCTATGCAACTAATTACCACTAGAAAAATAAAGAAAGATAGTTATTTTCTGCATGTTTCCACTAATTTTTTTCTAGTATTTGTTCATCAGAAAGCAGCAGAAAAAGTAGTAGGAATACAGAGTGAGTGACAGCTCCCAAGATTTTCTTTGATACCAAGATAATTGTTACAAATGGAACTTTAGTGTTTATTTTAGTTTCTTATGAGCTGTACTTGTTCCATGAATTATCTTCAAGAATAAAAAAAAAAGCCCATCTCTGTCTTTGAGAACCTGGCACCTTAACAATCCCTTAACTAAATTTTACCTCTGCCCAGATTTCTGTCACTGCCTCAAAATCTAGATTTACTGTGATGTTCACAGAAATATGAGCAGTTGCTCTTACCAGAAAACAAAGCAATAAACCTTATTTTGGATCATATTTTTAAAATGAGTACATGATGCTGTTATTTCCCAAACAATAATATAGTGAAGTCAGAAGGTCTCTTCTAATGAAAATGATTCTATAATTTGTTAAAAAATACAGTTTTGGTCTTCCAAACCCAGTAATGAATTCCTGTTGAATCTGTTGAGTAGTTTCAGCTGTGAAGGCAATGAAATCAACAAACAAAATCCTCAAGGGTAGTCTGATCAAGTTGCCAAGGCAGGAAATGGCATTTATTATCCCAGTGATTATGAAAGTGGAAGACTTGGATTCTTTCTTTACCTCGGATACAGCAATTTGTTTGATCCTGAATATAGTAGCTAAGCTGTGTGAATCATTCTCAGCATCCTGTCTTTATTCCTGCAAAGATCCTTCTGTGAAAAATTCTTCAGAATCCAAATTATATAATGGCAGCGTGTGTGGCAGATTTATACTCCTGCTTGTTTGTTTAGTTTTTTTTGTAACAGAAGGGTTTCAGTGAATATTCCTTTTTTTTTTTTTTTTCCTAGGGGGAAACACAGGGTCTCTCATAATTTCATTAAATGAAGCCATAATAGATACATGCTTGGTTCTTTCTTCTTTCTGAACTCATGCACTTCTGGATACAGGTTTCATGCCTGCTTAAGGGAAAATCAATGGGAACTGCTTGTTAAATATTATTAGCCCATGATGTGAATAGTTACCAGGAACAGAAGTTTTATGACTAAAATGAAGATAGCTTATTTAAGAAAAGTTATTGTGATCAATGGCTATGTGTAACCACAAACTGAGGATAAGCGTTCATGGTTGCAACCTTAACGAGACTGATTTATCTTTTTTTTCTAAAACAAAAACTAATGGAATCAAGAGTGTATGGTGCAGTCAAGGTTTATAGCCGAATATCTAAAACATCTGAGGTGACAAAAAGGAAAGCTTGAAGCAGTCAAAGTCATCAAGTTATGTTAGATATCCAGAAGGAAGAGCAGAAGAGCAGGGAGTATTTGCAAGGATGCTAGTGACCTGTGAGCCTAAGAAGTGCAAGAATGTAAACTGCTTGGCTTTCAGAAGCCAAGGTAATGACAAATCCTGTGAAACTTGGAGGAGAGAATCCAAATAGACAAATGCCAGCCTGAAAATGCAGTATTGGATTAGCATCTGAGAATGTAATTTGAAACTAAGCATGAAGGAAGTGTGAAATGCTAGTTATCTGAGCTGAATGAAATGCAAAGACTAGCCATAACATAAAGAACATTCTATTTTACATTTTGTTGAGTCTTTAAAGGCATAATTGTTAGTAGATGGAATGTGAACACCCATTTCCCTAGAATTAGGAAAAGCATATGTCACTATTTGGCAGTAATACAAAATTAGTTAGAGGTTTTAGACCCATATACAGATTTTTACAAGAGCACTGAAAATGAATGAGTAGAATTATAAATCACAACTTCCTTTCCTCCCCCTCAGTACTTCTGGCCCAAGAAGAAATAGGCAGGGCTGCCAACACCCTTACATCTGCCAGCATACTGAAGAAAACCACTTTCACTAAAAAATCCTTAAAATGTCTATTCAGAATGTCTTTAACATCACAGCAACACAAAGAAGTATTAACATGGATGGCAATTCGATCTCACGTCATGCTGAAGAAAAGCCCATTTTTAAAAGTCAAAATAGGTTTCTAATACAGAAAACCATTTTGATTTTGATCTCTTCCTTTCTACTTCTAGGACATTTTAATGTAATTCTGTGTTTTATATATCCTCTGTTTTTCCTTCCTCTACTCTTTTTATGGTTTCTTCTCAGGATTTCTTGTCAATATGAATCTGATAACTTCTGTGCTTCAGTTAACCTTTTGAACCTATGATGCTTGTATGGATTTGAAATCAAATCGTATTAATTTATTTACCCATACTTACTAATAGCCCAGATATAAGTATTTTTTAAAGTATGTGTTTATCAGCTGCTGACTGCAATAGTTCTGCACCTTCAGGCAGAATTTGGCAGAGTTTACTCTGAGCTTGACCTTGTATAATCTTGCATAAAAAGAGGAAGACAAATTACTTATGGATAAACTCATATTTGTGCAGAAGGCCAAATCAACAGCAAATATAAATTGGCATACTTTCAGTAACTTAAGTGACGCTATACCAATTTGTACTAAGAATCTGACCCAGAGCTGTAACATGGTTGCATACCTATCACCGTGGTGTCATGTTGTGCAAGTCATGAACTACTTCTTTCTCATGAGAGCAGTTCCACTGAAATAATTAAGAGCCTCATGAAGAAGGTAATCTATTTGTTACTTCTATGATGAATTCACAGAAAGTTTTTGGGATACACAAGGGTTTTAATTATTGCAGAAAATATAAATATATGCAGTCTGTGCATTTGTATCAGCAAATTACCAGGTAATGTCTGCTTGAATTACTTAGAATCATGCAGATGCCACTTTGCTAAAGCTTTTAAACAGCTTGCCTACACTCATTAGGAATTACAGAGTCACTTTAATATAAGGAAGTGTACACCAAAAAAGTGACAGGGTCAGCACTGTTACAATTTTACATTGGAACTGAAATCCGCAAGCAAGCCTTTGTATCATGAACTGGAGAAAGTAAAACACACACATTCACACAAACCCAGACAGACAAAACAAATTATTAGCATCTAAAAATTCAGCTGAATAATCTCCTTATTGTCCCACCTAGATATATTTGCATTCATGTAAAAAAAAAACAACCTAGAAATCTTTGAATGAAGCTCACTGTATAACACAGAATTGTCATGGGTTGAAGTCTACCTGAAAACACAGCCCAAACAAATGAGATATTAACTACATCTGCCCAGCTCTAACTAATTGTGCTAATAATAACCTGAAAAAAAGAAGAAGGAATAGATTAATTTTGTTATACTATAAGGATGTAGTATAACAGGATGCCCAGTGTACAGAAGTTGAGTTCTGCTGTCTCCAGCTTCCTAATTCTTATTTTTCTGATTTCTTCATATTGCTGAGTGATTCCAGCACATAAAAGAAAGAAATTCTCTTTCTTTTAAGATTGTTGTCATAAATCTCTAGGTGTACCGTCTCTTGCTTGCTTAGTGACATGTAGCGATATTTATTCTGCATTCTGATCCTTCTATTTGTCCCCTAACTTCTTCATGCTCCCTTTCAAATCTGAAGTGTATTGAACTTTTTCTCACTGTACATCATATGCCAGAGAGGGCGGATGACAGTTTTGTAAGGTTGAACATGGCAGCTGGCACTATGAAGGCATGTGGGCTGATGGACAAACATAATTTTCTTGTGAATGCATTGCATTGCATATCAACAGCTGTCATACAGTGTTTTTTTTCCTGTTCTTTGCATGAAAAGACATCAGTCTCCTTTCAGTATCCATGAACCAAAGAAGTATTATTTTCCAAAAAAATATAAAGCTGAATCCTTAGAGATATTTAAAATTAGAGGTATTTTAAAACCAGCAGATGAGAACATATTATAAAGCTGTCTAATGTTCAGCATAAATATTCAGAGGGAAAAAAAAAAAAGAGAGTAAAGGCTCTGTTTGTGCCTTTCAAATGATAAACCAAACTCAGAGATTTAAGAAATAACTATTAACTTCATGCATTGGGCTCTTATTTTTTGTTTTCCATGTCACAAAGACACTTCTTGAGTAGTAATAGAACATAGCTCTGAAGAATGGATGTAAAACTTGTAAAAGAATGTAAATGTAAATGTTCTATGTAAATCTTAAAAAGAATGATAAGAAACATAAATCAGTCAGAAAAGGGGCAATTTGGGGAAGCGCATTCAAGGAAACAAAGAAAAAAAAGAGATTTCTCGATGTCCAGTAGTAACTAGGCAGATATAGTCCGATACACATGTATGATATACATAGTAGGAAGTCTTCATGATAAGGATAGAGATGGGATGTGTGACAAGATCTTCCAGACAGAAAGAAAGGAAAGCCCTCGTCATATCACAATTAGCTGCTTTTAGACAAAATTTAAAGAGATAGAAGCAATATGGGGAAAGGCAAAGCAAGGAAAGAATTGTAGCTGAATTGTAGCCTTCAGTCTTACCAAAAATGACAAGTTATTTTTATGATCAGAACTCTTTTGCTAGTTTTAGTTAGATTGCAAGTCCCCTGGAAACTCCATGCTTTGTCAAGACATATATTTAGGCCTAGATCCTGCAATAGTATGGGATGTTCACCTTCACGCGACTATTACTGTGATATTCAATTAATGTCACAGATGATTCTTTGTGCATACTATACAGTGGACTAATTTGCACAACTGCAAATCATTTATATAACTTTCGTTTATGGTTTGCCTCAAGCAGAGTCAAGGCTAGCACTAAGAATATTAAACCCTGCATATAAGGTTCCTATGTGAGCATAGTTTTCTTCAGAGGAGGTAAACAGCTTGGGATTGCTGTAGAATATCTGAGCTTGCTTGATGCTAGGATGTTTAGGTTAATGGGAAAACTGAATGAGTATGTGCTGAAAATCTTGGTTATTTCCTGAGTCTCCTATTCTCACCAAAGAGGATCTCTGCTTATGGGATAGGTGGTGGAAGGAAAGATCCAGAAGTTCTTGGATCAGGGATAGCTGAAAGAGGGCTGGAGTCTATCTGAGAGTAGCTGAGTTTTTTGATGTGGCTGTGAGAGAGGGAGAAAAATTGTGGAGGTGTTACCCAGCTGGTGTCAGGTTACACTGGAGAGCTCATCTCCCACAGTGTCTGGAAGGTACCTAGGATCTTTTTAGACTGATGTGAGTCAGACAAGTACAGTGAAAGACAACTTTGGGACAGCACTGAGAACACTCAATGTCTATAGTTCATTGCTGCTGGTCTCACTCAAGCAGCTACTTTCAGTAGCTTTCAGTGGCTGCTGGTCTCATATTCTTTACCTTCATGTTGACGTTCTGTTAAACACATTTGGAAAAACCTGCTAAGTTTTCTTGGTCAGGAAGCAGAAAGTGGCTTTATACTCTAGAAAGACAAAACTGAAAGAAAATTTCTTCTTCTTCCCTTATTTTACCTGGATGCATGATGGCATACATGGATACAGAAGGAGGATATAAAATACAATTTGATACTTGGCTTTGAAGTGTTAATGTGTTCAGCTAAGCACACATATGATTCTGTTTCTGGAGTGATGCTTAGGTTCTACTCAGGCTGGGACTATCTTTATATTTACTAATGTAGTAGGGCATATAATACAAATAATAAACTTTACCGCTAATATTCCTTTCTGCAGCATGAGTCATATAATTGCATACATAAATTCCCATTCAAGTGTGCAGATGTGAAAAGTGTCAAGTGATCCAACCATTGAACATTTAAGAATATGAGGGATATTAAGCTACCAAGATTTGAAATGCTACAACGTTATAAAATCATTTAAATTCAGAACAATTTCATTTGACACTGTTTGGATCTGGAGTACGTTATACTGTGCAATTCTTAAGTGAAGGCATTTGTAATTAGAACAAGCTTAAAAAGAGACTTGTTATGTCTAAATATAAGGAAGAAAAGGATTTGATTGTAACAGGTTTACAAGGTTTTGAGAACAAATTTGCTGTGATGTATTATCTGTAACACAGTCTGTGTTGGAAATCCAAGAGTCATACAAGACCAGTGGGCAGTAAAGCTGGGAGGTGGCAGATCATGGGACTGCATAGGGGTGTGGAGAGAAGACAGGCATGAAAGGCATAGGGTAAAGATAGAAGAATTGAGAATGCTTTCCAGTTTTTCATATTTGGCTTTCCACATCAAACTTGTCTTCTGATATGTGATACTAGACTTGTGATAAAAATATGTGGTAGAAATAGACAAGGAGAGAAGCAGAGATATGAAGGCTTTGTTATCGAAAGGAGTACAGGAGTGAAAGTTTGGAGAGAAAGTGCTTCTTATATCCTGTGCATAACCCTCACCACCTCTTTGGTGTTAATACCATGAAGTCAAATAACATGGGATTAACTATAGCTCTTCCTGGACCAAAAATAATTTCCTTTGGAAAAAAGAATGTTCAATAAACCCCATGTAAAATTCTTCTACTTAAAATTTCAGAAAGAGATGTTTTTGTTACGTACCTTAAATGTATTTATCATACAGAACTGCATCTTTGTGGAAGTTCGAATACCACTATCGTGTAAGGTAATATAAAACCATTGTGAACTTACTCATACTTTGATTGTGTTTGGAAGTCAGTGAAAGATAATAAAGTCAGGATGGTGGAATTTTGCAAACAGAATCAGAGGCTATACCATTCCAAGTGTTTTAAGCACTACTCAAGCCTGAAAAAGAAAAAAAGCCTCTGTTATTTGAGGCTAGATATTGTTAGGCTTCACCGATTCTTTACTATTCCTCACAAAGGTGCAACAGAATGAAAATCAAGAATACAACATGTTTTATGATTACCATTATGCCAATATTTTTTCTTTTTTATTTGGGAGAATAGGCTGGGGGCAGGGGTTGCTTTTTTTTCCTTCTGTTGTTATTAGAAATTTTCTTCTGGATATACAAGGTTGGGAAATTTATTACCATCTCCTGATTCATATTACTGCAAACAAGTTTTTCTAAACACAGTATACTTTTAAAAGTATTTAAGTTGCATATACTTTTTAAAGAAACTTACAATTTCTATATCATTTGTGTTCAAGATAATTAGGAAATAATTTTCTTCACTAAGATCTTCAGCTAATTGTGGTAAAACACAAACTGTTTTTTGGTACTTTGCTACAAGTAAATTTCCATTAATATAATAAATATATTGACAATGATAATAACAATAAACTGTTCAGAGTAAGAAATGTATGGAGGCAAACTGTGAGGAAGAAACAATGGACAATTTTTACAGACATATTTTTATTTGTCAGCTAATAAAATGATGTAAACTGAGGTTAAGTATTGGTGTGCAAAAGACCCAAAACAAAGCTGATATATTACTTTAAGTCCTACAGAAAAATCAAAGTCCAAGCCATGAAACAAAGTCTTTGTCTCAGCACGGGAGGGAACAATTAAAATCCCTTTTTCTGGACACTGAATCAGCAGCTAGTGCCTGAGGAAAGGCTGTGGAGATTCAGCAGCTGGGGAATCAGCCGGCTGCCCTGGGGCCAACATCCTGCTTTCCCCAAGCTGTTCCTCTAAGTGCTGAGCTGGGCCACAGGAGGAAAGAGGGAGACAGAAAACAAGTTGCACTGGGGCTAAGGAAAAAAAGAAAGTGTTCTTTAGATTGAGGAAACGCCTCCTGGTCTTTGTACTTTCAGTGTTTAAGGGAACAAAACTCTTTTCACTCTTTGTTTTATTAAGACTTCATCGAATACTTCACTAACAGAATCAATTTTCCCAGTGAGAAAAGACAATCCTTTAGATCAAAAATACTCACTTTCTTGGGACAGGAAGCAATGAAACTGGTGTTAGCAGTGAGATCCATTTTTCCAATGAAGCAGATTGTATGTTCATATTGCTGTCAGATCAATATGCAATAAATAATGGAGACGCTCATAGATATAAAAATAGCCAAAAAGAATTGATATAAGACCAAAAGGAATTAAAACAAGACTTAACATCGAGCCAGGAGACTCCACAAAATGAATTAAAGCAACATCTGGAAAATTCCCAAAACAGAATTGACGATGAACTATTGTTAGAAGTGGTATCTTTGTCTGAGTAGAAACTACAAAATTCTCTCTAGTCTGATAATATGGATGGGAGCCATGAACTGACTGCCCTAGATCAACAGGTTTTCCAGGATTAGAGGAGACCAGCAAAACTTTGTCTAAACTGAAATTTGCTAACAGAAATTAGTTTGGGCAGTTAAAAAATATCCTTGAGAAGAAAATTAGAGGAACTATAGATGACAACTGTGTGAGGATTTGGGCCACATGAGATGGTGACTGAGGCAGGATGTTTGCTGAAGTTTTCTGCCTTGTTTTTACTCAAAAATGCCTGGAGAGGTCAGATTGGCTCAGCTTAAATAATACAACCCTGCACTCCTGTATCTTTGAGGGAAAACTCCCTGGGAAGCTTATTTGGCACAGTTCAACATCCTAGTCCAAATGAATGGTTGGGGAGATGAACAGATGAACAACATATGGTCTGAGGCATGGAGCAGTTGTGAAAGGCACTGTTTGCTCTGAACCCGTAGGCACATTTCCGTATTAGCGGCTGGCTGTCTTGTCTAACCCTTCATCAATTCCTTCTAAACACAATTCTTAAGCACATTTGAATAATTTTGGCTAACAGGAGAACTAACTAAAAACCTAAAAATACTTGCCATTTTAATTGTTTGTGTGTAGTAAAGTACAGCCAAGCAGCTGTGCTCCGGTCAAAATTTATGGACCTGGTCCAAAGCCAGGTGAAACACCTCTTCTGCCTGCTGTGATGCCCACTTTACCTCCTTTTCACCAATTACGAGAGTAGAGCAAGTGTAGAGCCTCACTCCATATTGCTGAACATAGTTAACATTTCTTCAAGCTACAACTCTGTTTTTCTGCACAGATGCTGTGCAAATGCCTAATGCTGAGTGCTGATGTAAAGGCTCTGCTCTTCCTTTTGCAGTGTGCTGTAGTTTAAAGGGCCATTCCTACAGGGACTAGGAAATTTCTTCTATGAAAAATTGTATTTCTGTAACCAGTGCTCAGAATGCTTCCAACATCTTTAGCTGACCCCAGGATGATGAATGAGGTCATCTTGCTTAAGTCTATGTTACTTTACATTATGTTACTGCAGCTCAATAAACACACTTAAAAGGAAATCTCATTTTCATAATAGAAAAAAATGGAATGCCTTTCTGATATGACTTGCACCATTTCAGGTTACCCTGCTCTCTCTGCCATTTATTGAACTACATTAACATCACCTTCAAAGGAAGCAGGTCATCCTTCCTTTTATGTGAGGATACAAAATGGTGAAGCAAAATCGGTGGGTGAAGCAAAAATTGCAATTAGTTTAAGTGCTGCTCTTACAGCATTCCAGTCAAAATTGAAAATTGAGGAGGGGAGGTGGGAACACTTCTAATTTAAGTGATAAGTTTTTATTTACATCTCAATGTCTAAGAAAAAGATGAAGAAATTGGAATACGACTCTCAATGGTCATAGGTATGTAGTCTACAGGATTGAAATAGAAGCTGAAATTCATTATTCCAGAAATATTTAATCTCTCTCCCTAAATGTAAACAATTAAAGAAATTGTGTTTGTTTTCATCAAGGAATTTGTCTGTAATAAAAATTGAAAGTATTTTGCCCTGTATGCTGCTTTTCCTATTAAGTGACAACAGTACTAAGATAACTAATGAGATCCTCATATCCTTCCTTTATGAATATGCTTATTTTGTGCTGTCCTTCGTCCTCAGAAATACCATTGTTTTTAAAGCCTCATTAGGAAAAAAAAAATCCCTTTCAGCTTTGTGGATCATAATTTTCCAAGTCTCTGATGGCTGTGTGAATGCACTTCAGGATATAACTTGACCCTATTAAGACAAAATGTGGGAAAGCCATTATGAATGCTTTCCTTACTTGGGAAAAAAATTCATCTTCTTTATTCTGTTGGTTTTTTTTTTCCCTAATTGTTCATTGCAGCAGCTCTACTCTTCTTACATCTATAACAACATTTTCCTATTTGCCTATTCATACCTGGAATAATGTGTGAAATATTTTTTCATTCAAAGAAAACATATATAACAGTGATTGATTCATGTGACAAAAGCAGTATACAAATGGAGACCACAGGCTATGGAGCTAGGCTAGGCAGCACAGTTCAGTATACAAGAACCATAAACATGTGTCTTTACACACGACTGTATTATCATAGCAGATTGATATCATTAGGATGTAGCATTTAAACAATTCTGTGAGACATGGATATTTGATAATAAAATATTTGCATATACCATTGAAAAGTATGAAAGAAAAATGAAAGGAGCATTCAACGAGAAAGAGAAGACAGTATATAGTCAGGAGAATAGAAAATACTCATTTTTACTCAAACTCTTTTGTTGATACATCAACTGGAATGTATTGAGCTCTGCCTAGGTAGGATGAAGAACATGTTGAAAGCTTAAGCATAAGAATTAATAGGCAGACTAATATGGGTGGCACTCTTTGGGTGTTTACTACAGGCCACCTGATAGGGAGAGGAAGTCGATGAGGCCTTCTACAAACAACTGAAAGTAGCCTCATGATCTCATGCCCTGATGCTCATGGGGAACTGCAGTCACCCTGATATGTGTTGGAAAGGCAACACAGCCAGGAACAGACAGTCCAGGAGGTTCTGGTAGTGCATTGATGATAACTTTCTGACTCAAGTGGTGCAGGAGCCAAAGAGAAAACATGTGCTGCCGGACCTTGTACTAGTGAACAAAGAAGGTCTAGTTGGGGACATGAAGGTTGGGGGCAGCCTTGGCTGCAGGGACCATGAGACAGTGGAGTTCAGGATCATGCAAGGAAGAAGCAGGACAATAAGTAGGATTGCAACCCTGGACCTCAGGAGAGCTAAATTTTACTTCTTCAAAGACCTACTTGAAGGAATCCCACAGGTTAGGACTCTAGAAGTTAGGGTGGCCCAAGAAAGCTGGTTAATATCCAAGTACCATTTTCTCCAACTCAAGATCAGTGCATCCCTATGAGTTAAAAATCAAGTAGAGGAGGCCAGAGACCTGCATGGATGAACAAGGAGCTTCTGGAAAAACTCAAATGTAAGAAGGAAGTTTACAGTATGTGAAAAAAGGGACTAACCACTTACAAGGAATATTGGAATGTTGCTAGAATATGCAGGGATGAAATGATAAAGGCTCTTATAATGAAATCTGTCAAATGATGTAAAAGACAACAAGAAGGGCTTCTTCAAGTACATCAATAACAAAAGGAAGACTAGGGAAAATGTGTGGCCACTGCCGAATGAGGTTTGTGCCCTTGTGATGGAGGATACAGAGAAGGTAGAGTTACTGAATGTCTCTGCTTCAATCTTTACTGCTAAGACTGGTGTTCAGTAATCCCAATCCCTGGAGGTAAGTGAGTAAATCTGGAGGAAGGAAAACTCTCCCTTGGTCAAGTAGAATTGAGTTAGAGATCATTTAGGCAAGCTGGACACCCAAAAATCCATGGACCTTGATGAGACGCACCCACAAGTGCTGAGGGAAGTGGTTGATGTTATTGTTAAGCCACTCTCCAGAATCTTTGAAAGGTTGTGGAGAACAGGAGAGGTGGCTGAGGACTGGAGGAAACCCAGTGTCACTCCAGTCTTCCAAAAGGGCAAGAAGGAGTGCCCATGAAATTACAGGCCAGTCACCCTCACTTCATCCCTGGAAAGGTGATGGAACAGCTCATTCTGGAGGTGATGTCTATGCATTTGGAGGAAAAGAAGGTTATCAGAAGTAGTCAACATGGATTCACCAAGGGGAAATCATGCTTGACCAAGCAGATAGCCTTCTATGATGGTGTGACTGGCTGGGTAGATGCAGGGAGAGCAGTAGATGGTGTCTACCCCAACTTCAGCAGGGCTTTTGACACTGTCTCCCATAACATCTTCATAGGTAAGCTCAGGAAGTGTGGGTTAGATGAATGGACAGTGAGGTGGATTGAGAACTGGCTGAATAACAGAGCTCAGAGGATTGTGATCAGTGGCACAGTCTAGTTGGAGGACTGTAGCTAGTGGTGTTTCCCAGGGGTCTGTACTGGGTCCAGTCTTGTTCAAAATATTCATCAGTGATGCAGATGAAAGGACAGAGTGTACTCTCTGCAAGTTTGCTAAATTGGGAGGAGTGGCTAACACACCAGAAATCTGTGCCACCATTCAGAGAGAACTGGACAGGCTGGAGAGTGGGCAGAGGGGAACTATGGAAGTTCAACAAGGGCACCTGAGGATGAATAGCCCCATGCACCAGTACAGGCTAGGGTTTGGCCTGCTGGAAAGCAGCTCCATGGAGAAGGATCTGGAAGTCCTGGTGGACAACAGGTTCACCATGAGCCAGAAATGTGCTTTTGCAGCAAAGAAGGCCAATGGTATCTTGGCAAGCATTAAGAACAATGTGACCAGGAGGTCTAGGGAGGTTCTCCTCCCTCTCTACTGTGCCCTAGTGAGGCCACATCTGCAGTATCGTGCCCAGTTCTAGGCTCCCCAGTTCAAGAGGGACAGGGAACTACTAGAGAGTCTTAAATGGAGGGCTACGAAGATGATTAGGGGACAAGAACATCTCTCTTATGACAAAGGACTGGGAGAACTGGGCCTGTTTAGCCTGGAGAAGAGAAGGACACCTTCTCAATACCTATAAATATCTAAAGGGTGGGTGCCAAGAGGAGGCGGCCACACTCTTTTCAGTGGTGCCCAGTGCTAGGACAAGGGGCAATGGACATAAACTAGAACACAGGAAGATGCACTGAAACATAAGGAAAAACTTCATTACTATGAGGGTGATAGAGCTCTTGAGCAGGCTGCCTAGAGAGGTTGTGGAGTCTCCTTCTCTGAAGACTTTCTAAACCTGCCTGGAACCTGCTTTAGCATGGGGGTTGGACTAGATTATCCCCAGAAGTCCCTTCCAACCCCTACCATTCTGTGATTCTGTCATTCAGCTTTATACATGCTTTGTTGATTGAATAGTAGATTTTCTAACTATTACTTGCACCAGTTGCTGTCCTAGAATGAACTTTCAGAGTTCAGAGCAGTATAAGTGGCTAGATGAACAGTCTGCTTTCCTGTACTTAAATGAGAAAGATGTTTTGGGTTGTCCAAAACCTAAAGGTAAGTTTTTCCCCAACCTGGGTCTGTTCTAGACAGATGTCTACAGATGGTATGTTATGTTAGAACTCCAGCAGTTCATTTATGGGCCTAAGACAAACAACGCTATTCTAAGACCGTCTTCTGAAAAGCAAACTGCTAGATATGGATAGACATTTCTGAGGAATCAGAACCCCAAAGCACAAAGGACGCTGCCTGGTTACATACATGAAGATTTTTGAAGAATAAAGCTGGGTTCCCAAAGTGAGATTTCAGAAATTTTTTGAATTTATATAAATACTAGTAATATATGTTGAATGAACCCCTGTATTCTGAATCAAGATAGGATATCTTGCTTCTCCTCCCTCTGTGGGCAGAAATTGGTATTCAGACTGTGTCAGCAACCAAATATGACCATATATCTCCCTGAATGATTTCTCTTAACCTTTATTTCTACTAACAGACATCAAGTTGCCTCCTTGACTACGCTACTTTCTAGACAAAACCACATCTTATGAAAGTTAAATGGCCTTCAACATTTTCATCAATACAAAAGAATTCCTGAAGAAGTCCAATGGTGAGTATAATTGAACAAACAGAAACTGCCTTTCTCAGTGTCAATCTTCAGGTTCAGAATTGATGGATTCCGTTTCTGTTCCAGCTGACATCTTCCTAATGAAGACCCTTTCATTTGAAACAGACATTTGCCTCTATTGACCTCATCAAATTGCTTTCACATTCACATTTATTACTATCTGTGTCTATCTTGGCCAGGGACTTAGAGAAAATTTGTTGCCTATGTCATCCCAGCAGATTCCTGTGTTCGCCTCTTTGCCTATTGCTTATTTTAATTACTGCTGCTCCTGAAACAGGCTGTTTATCATCTATAAAACAGTTAAACTCATTTTTCTCACTGAATGGTTTACAAAACTGCTAGGGGAAAATTGAGTCAGGGTTACTATTTTTTTCTCTAAAAAGTCAATTAAAAAGTGTTCAGGAAAATGTAAGACATCTGGGTCCCATTTGAGTTGGATAATAAGGTTTATATGGTAGTAAATACCTGCAAGGTCTTGTTACAGATGTAAACATATGTATGCCACAGAAATCTGAAATAACTCCAGCACATAACCACTGCTATTGTATGTTTAAACACTGATGATATTAATTGATTTATGCCAGTACAATCGCTTTAATTACCATTTTTCATTCCAGTTAAGGAAATTCTTTATTACTTTGTTTCCTAGAAAAACTTTCAAAATTTGTCTTTACTATATAATGCTCTGCAAAATTTAATCTTATTTCCCATTACCAGGGAGATCTCTTGATTCTTATTAATTTCCAGGAATTCTTTTCATTCCTATTTCCATGATGTATTTGAAAGGTGAATCTTCTAAAAGAGAACTGCTATGTTTCTTGTGCTTCTCGTAATAGTTTTGTGATGGGGAAGTGATATGACAAAAATACATTCTCCAGTATATTACACTGAACGTAAGGTCAACATAAGTCTATTTTAGACTTCATCAAAAAGCAAATATATTTTCTAGCCTGGCACTACTGTCTTTCTACCAATTTGTCAGGCCTTTTATTAGAAGGTGACAATTCTGAGCTTTTTCACATTCTATTTTAAGCCCAATTAAAAGCTTCCACCCATATGCTTTGGCATAGATCAGGCAAGACACTGCAACAGGTATTGTAAGTGCAGATGTTTGAGCTGGGGAAGAAGTGGGCAGATGTTGAGATTCCTAATCTGTAGGAGAGTGAAGGACTTTCTGTATGGGGGAAGCATCCTTCTGCTTTCAGTATCCAACCATATGTTTTGTGTTTCCTTTTCTGAATCTTCTTGAAATATGGCATATAACTGCACCATGTATAATAAATGGGCCCTGAATGCCAAGTGCAAATGTGGATTTAGAAACTCAGGAGTGTAAAAAGTCAGAATTATCTGAGAATTCAAAAACTGCATAACTCAGAATTATTTGAGAATTCAAAAACTGCATATTCACATAGAGAGGGGTAATTTCTAGAAATACAAATCTAGATTACTTTCCACACTGAATATAAAATATAAAAAGATAGCAGCAGATTTTTACATACCACTGTTACATATATTTATTAATTTGAACAGTTATAGGAAGGACTTTTAACAAGATGGGGGAAGTAAGAAGAAAAGGGGAAAATTTATTTCCCTTTCTCAATATAAAAAAAAGGAAAATCCTAGCGGAATTTATAAACGTTTGCCAAATTATGCTTCAGTAAGTGAAATCTAAGTTTTGTATGGGCTGCTCACTAGTCTGTATGAGAAAACTGCATTGAAAATGGAAAACCAAAAACCATTCAGAATTCAACATATGTTCCAGTATGTATTCAGCATTTTCTCTTCTTTAGATGCTGGTAATTTCTGCAATTAAAAAGAAAAATTGTAATTTGACACAGCAGCTAAGAATAACAGAAAAGTTAGAGGAAAAAATGAATTAAATCAAAGGGGTGAAGGAAAGTCTATTCCCCTCGTACTCTGTAAGACTGTATGTCACTAAGGAGCCAATACCTCCTACTACAAGATTTTGTGTTCATGCACTTACGACTTTGCCAAGCTAACCAGTCAGACTGAAATTTTTCATGCGAGTGCCTGTTACAAAGTGAATTTGTTTGGATTTTGCCCCCCAAAGTGATTTAGTTCTTTCCAAGAATGATACCAGTAAAAAAAAATCTATTGGCTAGCCCACACTAAAAAAAAAATAGTGATCTAAAAAGATACGCTAGTGAAAATCACAGGAGAAGACAAGCAATTACTTCTGTCAGCTCAAAGGACAGGCAAGAATGTCTAGAATTAGTTAATCCACATTTGGTCTCTGAATGTGGTCAGTAGCAGTTATTTGAAGAGAGTGTAAGAAGTACAGAAAATTACAAAGATTTGGCTGCCATTGCAGAGAAATGGGATGACATTTTACTCTCTAGGAATATATGGTTAAGAAAACCTAAGCTAGAGTTTGCAGCGAGGCTCATTATTTTTAGTAACTTCTGATAGATTCTGCTGCAATAAAATTGAAAGCTAACATTATGCAACAAAGTGATTTTTCGTTTCATGTCTTTTCCTGTTTTCTAAGAACCCTATAGCCACATCTATATAAATGTTAAAACTCCATGGTACAACAGTTGCAATTTGAACACAACATGGTATATGTACTGGACATCCAGATATGTTTTTCTGCCTACCAAATGTCCCTACAACTTATTTCTGCACCTGTAAAACAGACATAATAATAATTCTCTTATTCCAGGGGAGCATTGTGAACATATATTCAATAATTGAGCAATAATTATGAAGAGTTCTGGTAATACTTTTCTGATTGGAACAGAAAAGTTCCCATAGAAATGAATGCATCTGTCTTTGGGGTTTGGATTGACTCCATTAAATAAAGACTAGAGATAGACACTACAAAAAGATAAAAGAAACAAAGTATAACATTGAATATTATTAAATGAGAGCTGGCTATCCTATGCACAAAATGAAAGAAGAATCTTAAAAGCTAAAGAGTGTACAATAATGAATAGGAGGGGTACTCATGATCACTTAAGGTTTCATGTAATTTTGGAGTTTCTTAACTTCTAAACTCATACCCCTGGAACCCTTCAAATGCTATAGTGCAGTTTGTCTGCCTTCATGTGTCTTATCTGATACATAGGGTGGTCTGTCTGAGTCATAAAATACATGTGGGAAAGACAATAGTTTTAAGGAAAATTCTCATGTTTCTGGGAAGCTTTAAGAAAGTGTGCCTTATATAACATAAACTCTTTAATTCTTCAAGTGTATACATTACTGAAAATTCAGACATATTTCAATTCAAATACTACAAAAATGCTGGAATTGAAGAGAAGCTTTTTACTGATTTTTTCTGTATCCACACTCAGTTCAGCAATAAGTGATCGGACAAGTTGCCTTTTATGTTTCTGTTGTATGAAGTGTGAGAAGAGGTCAGGGGACAATTATTTAGGTTTATTTTTTAAAATTGCCTCCTTTCATTTCATTATTGTGGTTATAAATTGAATTTGTATTTCCTGTTTATACACAGCTTCTTGGAAGGTCAGCACAAGCATATTACATTAACTAGAGCTATGCAAAAGATTGGTTTTTTTGTTTGTTGGCCCAAACAATGAATATATACATGTAATGGATCAAGGGAAACAAAACATTTGATATTATTGTTGGTTTATTGTTGTTTTCTTGCTTAAAAAAAAAATTAAATTAAATTGGAGAAACAATACAAGTAAAATGCAGTTTCAAAATGAAGCATTTTCCCCCATGATAGTATTATAGCCCCTTAAGAAAGGATATTTTTCATTTTAATCTGGCACTGAAATTTATTTTGTGTAGGATCCTTTACAATTTTGATGGAATTCTTTGTTTTTGTTTTGATGGAAATCTGTGTTTCTCATAGCAATTGCATTTTTAGAATAGCTTTTTGTATGACTGAAGACACTTTACATTTATAGTATATCTGTCATAGTTCAGTATAACTCTACTTAGATAAGGTTTAATTGAAAACTCATGCAATAAAAACAGTTCTGTCTTTTTCAACATACAGTGTATCAGTACCCAATTTTACATAATTTCATTTAAATACAGTAAGTTTTAAGCTTCTAGGCTCAGCCTTTCTTTAAAAATGAGTCATGACAGAGATATGCTACTCTTTCAAAAGTGAAATAAGTCATTTTTTGAAATCACATATGTCTCAAACAGCTGCCTTGATGCATATCAAATGTTTGCATAATTCTTTTACTCGTATAAGAGACCAATTATGTAAAATTGCAGGAAAAAGGAAGAATTATTTTTGGAATTGAGAGGATGAGTCACATGCAAAATTTGTTATGAACTTAATGGAGGAGCAGCTCCAAACTGTACAAAATGCAGGATATAAAGTACTCCTCTTAAAAGGACCTACGTATAACAGCCGAAAGTATGAAAAATATAGGGTTGTTAATTATTGATTTAGCAGTTATATTGCCTTTATCATTTATTTTTGTTTGGAAAAAAATGTCAGCTTGATACTTTTCTTGCTGATTTATATTTCAGAAGGTAATAAAATTCTGTCTACAGTTTCAGCAAATAATCCAGAAATCAAAGCATAATATTGAAAGTAAGTTTATCACTGAACTTTTGCAGATGGTAATTGGATACAGTATGGTAAATTTTTGTTTGTTAATATGTCATTAATAAGAAAACATAAGCAATCCCTTTTATAAGCAGAAATACACATTTAAGCCATCACAGGGAAAACTATTAATGAAACAGTTGGCATCAAAATACTTTGAATTACTGTATCTCTAAAGGATAAGGCTGATTTCAAAATAAATTCTGAATTTAAAAGAATTGTTATGAAAAACAAAGAATACTTGAAATTTCTGATGAAATGGAGTAAATGATGAAAGTATTCATGAAGCTTAGTTTACAGGTGAACTGTAGAAAAAAGAGGTTTGAGAGAATAGAGGGGAAAAAAGGCTAATTTGAAGTATATTGTCCATACATCAGATCTTATTTTGGGCTTCCTGTGTAATATGAATGATCATAGGATGATCATGTTCAGATTTATTTCTTAGTTATATTATTCCAAAATTTTTGTGAAAACCAAAATTAGTCTTATTAAGTTTACATGACAAGGTTTTAGTAGGGAGAGAGGGCTGCAGTAGTGACCCCTGTGTGAAGAGACCAAAGGCTGCCACGTGTTGGACACAGCCCATTCCAGTGGCTCCAAAGGAAGCCCACTGCAGGTCACAGCTGAGGCTTCTTTTGACAGCATATTTAAGAAACAGTAAAAAACACTAGGCAGCAGCTGTGAGAGAGAGAGGAAAATGTGGGAGAATTTACTATGCAGATATCAAGGTCAGGGAAGAAGGAGAGCGAGGAGGTGTTCCAGGTGCCAGCACAGAAATTCTCCTGCAGCCTGTGGAGAAGATCATGGAGAAGCAGGTTGTTCCCCTGTAGCCCATGGATGACCCCATTGGAGTATCCACATTGCACCCCAGGGAGGAGGACCACACGACAGAACAGGTGAATGTGCCCTGAAGGAAACTGCGGCACATAGACAGCCCACATTGGAACAGGCTCCTGGCAGGAACTGTGGCCTGTAGGTGACCCATGCTGGAGCGGTCTACTTCTGATAGGCTGTAGCCTGTGGAGAGAACACACATTGAAACAGTTCCTGAAGAACTGCAACCCACAGGAAGGACCCACAATGGAACAGTTAGTGAAGGACAGTATCCCATGGGAGAGACCACAAACTGGAGCAGAAGAAAAGTGTGTGGAGGAAGGAGCAGCAGAGCTGAAGTGTTATTAACTGATGACAAATTTCAACTCCCCATTCTCCCTGAGATGCCTGGGGAGGGAGGAGGTAGAAGAGTTGGGAATAAATGACTGAAGTTGAAGTTGGAAGGAAGGGAAAGGTTGGAGGAAGATGTTTTCAGTTTTGTCTTCGTTTCTAACCTTCCTATTCTATTTTTAATTGGGAATCAATTCAATTAATTTTCCCCAAATTAAGTCTGTTTTACCTGTGGTGGTAACTGGTAATAAATCTCCCTATCTTTATCTTGATGCACAAGTTTTTCAACTTGTCCTGGAGGGATATGAGAGAGCAGCTGGATGAGTGTCATGCAGCCAGCCAAGGTCAACCTACCACAACGGTTTAAAACCATAAATCTTCCTTCAAGTCACATTTTACAGTTACATCAATTGAATTATTAAAAAACAAAACCAAAAAACAATCAGCAAAAAAGCTCATGCTGTAGAAAAGATGACTATGTACGAACATTTGTAGGACTTATATTTGTTTAAAATGTAGAATTCTTTTTAGTGTAAGTGTACAGACATAGTCAGCAGAAACATCAGTGAGGCTGGCATATCTTACAGAGCAGTAATCTCACATGCATAAGAAATAAGTTCAGCACACCTATGTGCTCTTTCCCCTACCCCAAATTTGGTACTTTGTAAATGTTAAAGAGATTGTAGATCAACAAACTGATCTAATCTAAAGCTTTGTTACAAAGCATCCCTCAGATAATATCACCAGCTCCCCATGTTTGTGGTGAAACCCTTCAATTTTTCCTGGACTTTTGGTTCAAGGCCAAGCAGCTTCAAATTGAATCCCTGCACATGAACACAGTTACTCAGGATGTTCAACCACTCAACCCAAAACACTCTCAGAGCAAACTGTGTCCTTCACTGGAGACACTAGCACAGCAGGAACTGGAAAAGCAAGCAGACCAGTGTTTGTGTTCCTTTTAGTGACTTGAGAGCAATTCTCTGGCTTTTAATATTGCATCCTTAGAGAAAGTTTCCATATACTATTGCTACATTAAACCCTGAGCTTAAAGATTAATCATCTCCTACCACTGCAAAGTGGTTTCAACATGAACGCACATAAAAAGAAGCAGGCTCTATCACTAAAGATCAGTAAAGTTATGCTAAATCTGTTTAGTAACTGGGTACTTCAATTATCTGTGAAAACACACAAAATTAATACTAAAATGACAAAAGTCATTATGCAACTTGTGAGCTTTAGACTGTTACTGAAAGCTGATGACACTTTACCTAGCATTTAAAAGTTAACCTTGCAAGATTTACTACTGGATTGAAGTAGAGTATCAGAATGAGAATACTGCTGCTAACGAATAAGACAATGACTACATAGTCTGTCTCTTTAGATTAAAGCCATCTTTTAAAAACGCAATCTGAACTCCTTGGTCTTCAGTCTGCACTCATTACTCAAGGAAAAGGAAATGAAGCTAATAAAAAATTTACCTGGATAATGATTCTACCCATCATTTTTATGGTGTTGCTTAGAAAAATAACATTAATGAAGAGGTCAAAGAAACCATAGCATCATTCCTACAAGCAGGTAAATAATCATGATGCCTAGGAATTAAATAGATTTTCTATTCCTCTCCATTATACTTCAGAAACCCTTTTCTAGGGTAAATTGTCTGATTTCACTCTTTTATGTAGCACTAGAAGAGTTGTATGCAACAGTTGTCAACATAGTATAAAAACAAACACCACACCATTAGTACCTTTTACTGTATATGTTTTTAAGCCAGCTTACTTTTCATAACCTCCATGAGTATTTCAGAAAGTCAGAGACCTTTCTGACTTCTCTTGTCCAGTATAAAACAAAATTTCTTCTAGCGTGATTGACAAAGGAACATGTTTTTCAGCACTATTTTTTAGAATAACATGTATTTTTAGAGTAACATGTTCAGTCCTGACAAGTAAAAAGCACAAACCATCAACTATCCTCCAGAGCAAGCATAGGTTAAACTTGAAAATTTAGTTAAGGTTGTGGGAAGGAATTCTTAAGAATTTCCAGTATTTCTTAGATTACTTCAGTGAGCTAATTGCATCTCTGTCTTTGGGATATAATAGGTGCTGACCCAAAATCTGACATGTACGTTGTGCCTCTGTCGCGGTCCGGGCGCAAGCGTCCATGCCGCCTCCCAAAAGGGAAGAGGATTGAGGGCAAGGTGAGATACTACCCCAACAAGCTCGTAGGCAACCACGGAAATCGATGAGTATTTAACAGGTTTATTACCAAATATATTCACATAAAACTTATTTACTCTATGGAAATATTATATCAAAGGACGCCACGCCCACCCACTCACTCCCCTTTGTCAACCTGGTGTGGTGTGGTGCGTGCGTGTGTGTATATGTCGGTTTCTATCCTTCTCCGGCGTATGACGATGGTGAGGTCAACAACGCTCGGCCAGCAGACTTGGTGGTAGCATGCAGCTTCTTCAGTATTGCGCTAGTTTGGAATGGCGCGACTTCTTTCTGCAGCGCTCCCAGCTTGGAGTGGCAGGTTTCTTCGGTGTGGCGCCCCCAGCTTGGGGCAGCGCCAGCAACAGCTTCTTGCTGTAATTTCTGCAGCACTCCACCTTGGAGCGGCAGGTTTCTTTGGTGTGGCGCCCCCAGCCTGGGGCAGCGACAGCGACAGTGGGGCAAGCAGCAGCTTGGCTTGTTTTTTCCACCGCATCTAACAGGAGTTATTTTAACATGCTTTGATCAGATTCTGTCCTTATGTCATCTCTCGTGCTCCACATTGTGCTCCAAAAGATGTACTGGTTTACCAGCAGTGCTCGGCGTTTGCAAGCGTCCCGGGCTGCTCGGCTGCCACGCTGTTGCTACTAACTCCCCCCCACTATGGACAGAAAAGAGTTTCAAAATGCCTTTTTGAGTTGAGATAAGGAGGATTTAATACAGTGACACGTAAGTGAACAGTCGTAGTAATAACAGCACTAACAACAGTAAGAAATAAATATACAAATAAACAATACCGTGTAAACAAAGAGATGCTCCCAAGCCGACTGATTGCAGACCTCGAGTCGCTCCCCCACCAACCGGAACTGGCCCCAGGGCAGGATGCCAGCATGATATAGAATAGTTGCACCAGATTAACCCTGCCCAGTCCGAATCAGGACATTGATATTTATGAGGACCTTGATATTTCAGATTTCAAAGAAAATTGCAGCACTTTGAGTACCGGCTGTCCTTTGTCACTCTCTGGGTCCAACACAGCCTTGAGGCATTGTTTCCATGGAGGCAATATTTGTTATTAAAGATATTTCTTCTACAGACAGACTTGTCAATTGGCATGCCTTTGGTTCAAGTTTATAATTTTAAGCCTTATCTGGAGCTGTTCCACCTTCTGCCAGAAGTCTTTATGTTGCAGACTAAGGTTATTATGTTTGCATGCTTTACTTCTCAGTTGCTCTGTGAACAGCAAACGAGATGAAGAACTTACAGCACAGTTCCTTCCTTCACACAGCAGCATTACAAGTCCTTGAATGTGGACAAAGCGTGTTTTTATTTCATTACTCTTACTGTTTGCACATTTTTCAAAGGATAAATATCTATTGGCAAATACCTTGTTGCAGCTAGGCTCCTTCCTTATTCTCCCTAAAGAAAAAGCACAGTTGTGGGAGGCTTGTACTGTTTCCCTGCAAACCATTTTCTCAATAAATCTTGTTGATTTATTAATATTTTTTCAGTAAAGGTTTAACATGTTAGCAGTTTGAGTAGGCTGTGAATTTTTAGGCCAGAAGACTCTATCTGATTATCAAGACACCTGCTGGCATATTATTTCACCCATTTTATGTCTTTTAGTTGCCAGAATTGTTCACATCAATTTTGCTGCCAGAATTCTAGAATTCCAAGAGACTTTTAGGTTTTGACAGATGGGAACCTGCCATTGCTAGTGATAAACTCTTACAGTGGCTAATTCTCTCTCTATGCTTATTTTAGCTTTCCTTATTTCACCACGTTTCTTTCTTTTTCTGCGTTATGGAGGCCTTAGACTGTGGGGTTTCTTCCTGCAAATATGCTTATATATCCTGTTGTGGGCACCACTCAGCCTTTTATGATAAACTAAATGGGTTGAACTGTTTAAGCCTCTTACTGTAAAGATTACAGTACAATTTACACCCTAAAATCATTATGTTGTTCTTTACATATTCTTTTCTATAATTATACCAATCACAATCAAGTAAATATTGCAGCAAAGTTTTTTCAAATAGATACACTTTTACTTCTCAGAATCTTCTGAACTTTTCCTTATGGAGGCTCACTAAGTCTTTGACAATAGCTTTAAATTTTTAATAAAGATTTTTCTTGCTGGAGTGCAACTTGACTGTGTTTAAATACAAAGAGGGCCATCAATTCTTTAGTTGAAAGAGAAAAATCCATCTCTAAAATAGGTAGACATTTTAAAATAGAAATGTAAACTAACAGACATTTTGAAAACAAAATTTGGAATGAAAAGGATTATCAGAAAAAATATGTAAGGAAATAGGTATGTATGCAATTACTTTTCAGTAATAGGAAGCAACTGCTCTCTTTGTTCACTGTAACTAATACACAGGGTATAGAGACCCTGGATTGCAATAAGGATAAGTTAGGATAGGTTGGGAAAGCTTTCTAAAAATAAATACACTCAAGTACTAGAACAAATTTCCAACACAGATCATAGAATTTCCATCACTGGAGGATTTACATACGTATTTGCCAGAAATGGTTAAGTATAGTTCACCATGGTTAGGATTTGGGGGATGAGTGAGCAGATGGCATTGAAGATACTTTTAGTGTTTCTTTCAAAATTTTTTTGACAATAGATATTTCTGCAGAATTCTGTGAATCCGTGATCCCATCAAAGTCAATGTCCTCCACTGAATTGACTGAGGCTGTCAAACAATCTGGTAACCTGAAGTTACTCAGATGCTCTTACTCCCTGAATATTCACAGGTAGTGGATGGTGCTGGTGATTTCCTCTTTCTCTAAATCATCTGAAGCTGTTCTGGGGCAGATTGAGGAATTAGACAGAACACCAAGTGATGTGCCAGTTCTATTTTTATAATTCTAAGATTTAAAAATTTGATTCTGAGCTGTCTCATTAAAAATGGCCATATATACAAAGGTCTGAAAAAGAATAACCTGCAGTAAGGAGTGCTATGGATTAGCAAAGCCCTGTCATGCCTTTTTGCAATTTTGCAGATTCTATTAATAAATGTTATTAGATGTTTCCTTTGCCATCTGTATCTCATCTGAGCCTCAAGTTCCTCTTACACTCAGTATAGAATAACACTTTTTTTGCCCATTAGGAACAGAAAAAATAGATCCTTTTCCAAACAGATTACCTTAATTCTTTCAGGCTCTCCATTAGCAGGAAGACGGTTGTTCTAATGAAAGAAGCACCTCAGAGCCACCCAGTATCATTAAGGTGACCAAGAGAATAATAAGTTTTGGGCATAGTAAGCAAGGAAATCTTACCTGCAAGAGTAGGAAGCTCCTGTTGTGAGCTTGATTCATTGATAGATGTAGCGGAAAAGATCTTTTGGATCAAGTGTCTGAAGTGTGTGAGTCATTTGAATGAGGAGAAATTGTACTGGCTTTTCTGTTGATAACAATTGTCATGATGCAGTGACTTCTGAACTTTTTTTTCATTGTAAGCTTTACTGGTTAAACCTAAAATTTCTTACATAACTGTGAAAGGTTCTCTGTGCTCCAGTTTCCTTTCATTTCCAGAATTAGAGTGTTATTTGCCTACCTCGAAGTAGCAAACCAAGATTCTTTTAATAAAGTTACCCTAATCTGTGATGTATCCAAATAGCATAATGGCAAAGGTATGAAACTGCCTACAGAGGGTTTGGGGGCTGACTTTCTAAAACTGTTAAAGTGACACATACAAGAAGTGTCACGTTTTTGCTTTGCAAAAACAGCATCAAGGTGATATATGGATCTGAAAAAATAGTGTCTGTAAAGTTCTTAAGATTCTTATAGGTTTGACTTTGCAGTTATTCTTTTTTTCAGGATAATAACTAGTATATACCTAGACAACTATGTACTATACACTACTATGTAAATACTAATAAGTAGATAACTAGTCCTGTTGTTTGAAGAAGAAGAACTTGCTGAGGTAAGCTCACAGGAGGACACTCAGATTCAGACAGCCATTTATAATCAGATTTTGGAATGTATTTATACTCTTAAGAATGCAGAGAAGTCCATAGAAGGATTTCTAAAAGCCTCCAGGCACATTGTCTGAGTAGGACTAGGTGATTTTAAACTCGAACCTAACCTTAGAAGATGGGGACATGCAGTTCAGTTGTGGCTTCAGAGCAAGTTACTGCCTGCTAGCTTGCCAATCATTGTTGTCTTTGTAAATATTTTATCTGTTGTGAGAAAAATATGCCATATTAACTCTCAGTTTTAGAGTCTTAAAAATATTTTGTCTAACATCTAGGTGGATTAGGAGGTTAGACATAGACTGTTATAATTACTCTGCCGCTAAATGGTATCTTGATTACATTCAACTGTGCATCCTTGGAAAATGATACCATTACATGCCATTTATACTGATTACATATGCTGAGAAAATGGTCTTCTCTTCTCCAGGCTGAACAACCCGAAGTCTTTCAGCCTGTCCTCATAGGAGAGATGTTCCAGCCTCCTGATCATCTTCATGGCCCTCCTCTGGACCCACCTGAGCAGGTTCATGTCTTTCTTATGCTGGGGCCCCTAAAGCTGGTCACAGTAGTCCAGGTGGGTATCAGGAGAGCATGGTAAAGGGGAACAATCACCTCCCTCAACCTGCTGACCCCAATTCTCTTGATGCGGCCTAGGATGTGCCCTGCTACCGGACGAGGCTTGCCGAAAGTGGAACGGCAACAAATGGTGACCACAACGTGATAGCGGGCAGAGCGAGCTGCTGGACAGCTGAAAAAGGGTTCGAACCATGGAAGCATTAGTGAAGATGATTGTGTTGCTGGGTGGTG
>JAVSBS010010373.1:47908-69050 GCA_033124195.1 Coracias cyanogaster
GATATCACTTCTGGCTTCTGGAAGATTCCCTGATGATTCATGGGAGTTGTAGTTCTTTTTAGCTGACTT
The DNA here is from genome assembly GCA_033124195.1 of Coracias cyanogaster. Lineage (NCBI taxonomy): Eukaryota > Metazoa > Chordata > Aves > Coraciiformes > Coraciidae > Coracias > Coracias cyanogaster. The sequence goes on from JAVSBS010010373.1 coordinate 47,978, forward strand.
AAAAAGACGTTTTAAAGTAATAGGTCGGTTTACCACCGGGAGTCAAAAGTATGTGAATTCAGTCCTATCTAGAGACCAGAAATCCTGCTGAAAGTGATCAGTCTTTGAAGAAGAGAAGAAAATTTGAAGTTTTCCATTAACAAGAGATCCATGTAGAAAGTCCTGGCCAGAGAAAATGCTAGGAAATGATACAGTATCACCTTTCCCATCTTATCTCAGTTTGAAAACTAAGACTCTAAGAGAGAGATAGGAACTTTAGACTTCTGGCCAAGAATAAAAACTGCCTAGGAATGGGAGAAATATGAACTAAGATGTCTTTCAAGGAAGTGAAGGAAAAAAGAAAGAGTGTATTTGTTTACTACATAAGCTATTAATCTACTTCTGATACGGTGTACCCAATTAAAATGAATTCAAGGAGTTAAGTTATTCTTCTTCCTTCAGAAACTTTGCATAGATTACTATATTTCTGTGAACTTCTGAGCTGTGTTTTAATTTGTCTATGGACATAACAAATCTGTAAGGGAGAACTGGCTTTTTTCTTGGCTTGTTATTTGTCAGATATTTTCCTGGCTATAGTTATTGCCTGTGATGCATAGTGCACACTGGTCTTTCTCAAGACAGAGAATTTTCTTTTCGTTAGTACATCAATCACAGGATGTAGTAAGAAAAACACAACAGAATTTGGTAGAGATTTAAAACATAAAAAATTATATGCACAGCAAGGTCCAATTGGTATTAATCAGTGCTATTAAAATAAAGATTTACACTAGTCTCCACTACCATTCAAATCCATTCACATCAAGGACTCTGTGTGCAGGTTGATGGAAACAGCTACCCACTGTCTTAGAGAATAGGTCATTTGGATCAGGCACCATATTTATTCACATTTTACCTACTTTACTAAAATTCAAGAAAATCTTAACTGTATCTAACACACTGGTAATACAAATATTGTTGTGTATGTACCTTAACAATCACTATAAACAAATTTTTAAAAGACTTGGCTGAAAGGGTATTATTGACAATTCTCCCACAATACCACTTCACAATACAAACTAATTTCACCACAGTCGTATTATACATGTGGGTCTCTGTCATATAGAAGTCGTAACTTTCCTGTCTATTCTCAGTGAAATTTGCCAGATCTTTTCAGTATGCCACTAGATTTCAGTTCTGCTTCCTTTGTGTCTTGGTTATGAGATCCACTGAAAATACAAGACAATGACCTCAAAGAGATTTAAAAGCAGATCTCCATCAACTACAGTCATCAAATTGGCTAGTTACCCGGACTGCAGGCATAGTTGCATGTCAAAACTGATGCTGATACTTCCAGGTGACAATTACCAATTTAAGCTCCAGCCTGAAGAACTGGGTGGTACTAGTGTTATTTATCAGCTAACGTAAACAATCGAGGCATCAAGAACTGCTTTTGCTTTCCATTGCTTTGATTCTACTTAAGATGTTGAAAAAATAAGAACTACAGAAGAAGCAGTAGGTGTTATGCAAAGAGGGAATTTTCCTTTCACTGCTATAAAATTCTCCTGCCTGTTGATGGCGGGGCATGAAATTGCTTTGACTGCAATTACACAGCTGTAAATAGAGCAACGCTTAGCTTCTCTATGCACCTAGCTGTGTCTTTTAAAATTTGTCCATGTAAATGAAATAGCTAACTTTTTTATATGTAGCTTCTTTATTGAAGTTACAGGAGCCTAGGGTTTTATGAGAAGAGGTAATCTTTTTAATCTAGATCATAATGCTTCTGTAACAGCTAGGTAGGTGGAAGTATATGGCACTTGGTAAACAGCATGCTCAGTAGGAGGTGACATCGAGCTGCATGACCACAGCAGGAGACTACAAGAAGTCTTCTTCCTGTAGAAGATAACTAGAGCATCTGAGCTCCAGAGGGAGTGGAGTAATATTTTCCGCAGCAGAAAGAGATAGAGCATTTTGGCAACTTGAGTTCATCTTCTTTTCTGTGAACAGCAATATATTTACTTTTTTTCTTCTGGATTCCAAAAAAAAAAAAATTATTGATCCTCCCTTTTTAATCTTTTTATGTATCTCAAGTCACCGTGACTACTGACAGCCACATGACTGACCATATCACTGAGGTCTTTAAGTGTGTTATCTGTTACTTTTGTATTTTCTGATTCCATTGAAGTCATTGGACATTATAGTCATCTCCAAACTAATGAATTCTTACTTAATCACCTTCTAGATATGCACAAGTCAGTAACATTCTCAGCAAAAGCTTCATCAGTTCTGGCTTGGAAAACTAACCTGCCTGTAGCTAACATGGTTAAAATCTCTTATTTTTCTTCCTTATTTCTTATTATGTCACGTCTCTGTCCAAAGTCACTGTCTTCTCTGCTCTAATAATGAGGTCAACTTTATGTATCTTTCTTTTTTTTAGTGGTTTTTGGCCATCAAGTAAGCCACTGCAAAGTAATAGAAGACATTGCATTTTCTCATCTCCCATGAGTTTTTTTTGAGGGAGATATTCTTCCTACTTTCACCTCTACATGTCGGGTAAGTATCCCATAGGAGCAAATACCTAACATGGTGGTACTTGACTCTGACCTGGATATCTGAACAACAGCACTATTTAAAAAAAGATGGATACAGAATTATTCTCCTTTCATCTCTTCAAATGCAATCTTTTCTCAAGGAAGATGAGTCTCATACACATTTGCTTGTGGTTCATCTCTCATTTCCTTGTTTATTCAATAGAAAACTAAGCATCATAGAAAAGAAAGAAAGAAAGAAAGATCTTGAATACTTCAGACACTCAATATTTAGGGTAAGACAGCGGCAAATATATATGAAGAAAACGAAGAGCTGCTTACATGCATTGTAATTTGAATCTATGCTTTCATTTTATTTTTCTCCATATTTTATCAAAGGACAGTAGGCTTTTTTTTTTCACAGTGATGAATATGTGGTTTTAGCCATAAAATACTCCCTAAATCTTTAGTTTGAGATACTAAGTTGTTTGGGGGATTTATAGGCTTCTTCAGAAATGTCAACAGAACTGTTTATAAATGGAAAAAATGAAGAGAAAACATAATTTAAATTGAGTCCCTCTACAAATTAAAAATGTTTGTTATTGCTGTAATATACAGCAAAATATTATCAGACATATGGTACTGTTATGTGAACCATATGCCTGCATCACTTGCAGAGCATATGGTAAGAGTTTAAAGTAAGCAGTATTAAAATATATGATGTGCTTTAAAATATATCATTTATAACAAACCTTTTAATTATTTTCTTGTTTTTATAAAATAAAAATCCTGGTATTTGCAGGAACATGCCTGACAAAATTTTCTGCTGCCAGGTATTGAAGTTCTGTAATACTAACAATGCCTCTTGTCTGTTTGCTTCCATCTCCACCAGGAATGGTTGAAATTACTTCATGTCATGACCAAAGTGTAAGGAAATATGTTTTGCTGAAAAAAAAAACCCTAATGTTCTAAAAGATACCAGATAGTGTGCATAAGTACATATGCTACTAAACAGACTGGAAGACATTTTGTTGCGTGTCATGGGCTCCGGTTTTGGAACACGATCCTTCTCATATAAAAGTAAGCTGGGCAAAACTGTAAAACAACCCACTACTGCTTCACCTTTAAACTCTTCTAGAAAACATTTGTTCCTTTAGGAGCAGGAAGATTATAATGAAACTTAAAAAGGGACAAGTCGTTTTCTTATCATATTCTCTGACATCGGGTCACTGCTGTGATGAAATGCCTCATTCTGTACAGACTCGTATAATGTTCCTATCACCATGGTGCCTTATGCTGGTGTTATTGCTTCTTGTATTTCCAGTTATATATACTGATATCAAATCTCTTTTGTTGTGATTATGCTAGTTCAGCTAAGATTTATTATCATTTGAATTCCATCACCATTCTCCACAAAAAAGGTATTTAATAACGTACAAACCAGGCAAATAATGAAAAATCTTACTGGATTGCTCATTAAGCTACCTGATATTTTTGACATTTTTCAAAAAGAAGAATTTTCAACTTCAGTTCAACAATGCACCATTTGTTTCTACTATGTTCTTGTTTATTATAGTGTTGTCAGGATTTTCATTCTCTTTCAGTCTATCCTTTCTCTCTTTCTTTGCTTTTCTTCTTTTAGATTCTGTAGTATCTCTACAGTAAAAAAAAAAAATATTGATAAATGAGACTTGCCATTAAGAGGAAGCAATTTGCAGCACAGTGACAAGTTATAATGGTGCTTTGAATTGGAAGGCAGTGATTCTTTTGAAATATAAATATGTGTAATTTTATGTAAGAGTACAAAACTATTTGTTTTTTGTCCTTTGCTTTATCTTTCTAAGCTTCAGTGCTTAGAAGTAAGTTTGGACAACTAACAGCCTCTTCTGTTTGTTGGTCAAATAAAAAAAATGGAAGAGACTGTTTTGGGTTAACACATATTTTGTTTAATTTTTATTCTTCTATTAAAACAACTTCATAATTAGATAAACTAGATAATTTTTTTCTTCAGAATTGTACCTTTTTTAAATTCACAGCTCAGAAAATCAACACAAATTCAAAACCATTTCTATACCACTTAATTATGTATAGTTTAAAAAAAAAAAGGTGCATTTACCTATGTGTAAGAAGTCACGCAGTACAGCATTATTGTTTCATTCTACTTCTGTCAATTCTGTCTCAGTCCAGCTCTCTTCTCTTTGGCTTAAAGATTCTTTGAAGTTTAGTCCACATTGATGCACAGTCTGGGTCTTCTACTCCAGAACACTTTATTTGTCTCTATTTTTTTTTCTGTATTTTCTTATTTAAGAAATCCTCTATTCAGTCAAGTCCTGTAGTTGCTTTTCTTATAGCAGTGCTTGTAGTTAGTTTCCACTGCAAAGTCATTGAAATGAGAAACTTTTAAAGGCCTTTCACAGGAAAAGGTCCTAAACATATATTTTGGGGGAAAAACGTGCAGAATTCAGCATGGAATGCTTAGGTTTTATAAAAAAGACATGTAGACTGCTTTCTCCATTTCCCAGTATCCAAAAAAGCAGATGTAAAGGCCTTTCTGTAGAAAAGGAGGAAGAAATTGATGAGAGTTAAAAGTGTGTAGGTTTTGTTTTAAATAGCTTTTTCCTGATCTATATAAATGGAAAGGTAAAGTTGTCAGAAAACTGGTAAGAAATATAAACTTCTTAATCCTCATTCCTACACATCTGGTATCAATATAAGTTTGTAGAAAATGGTTTGACATTTTGGCATTTTTCCATTAATACTAATAGTATTAGACATAGCAAAAGTGTCTGTTCAAAATTCTGGGTACAATACAGCACTAAGAGTACACTCATTCGATATGCATATGTTCCAAATGCAGTGCCTATTTACTGTTTGGTCCAGTGACAATCAAAGCATTTTAACTGCACTTGCAATTGCAGGCACAACATGGTCAGGATAAATATTGATGAATTAGAGTGAATTGAAGGGGGAAGGCAGCTTGGGTGTCATCCAGCAAGGATACACATGTAAGGATAACTTTGTGGAAAAGATGTCTGGGGAAAAGGCTTTGTAATTTGCTTTTCAGTACAAGTAAGGAAAAAAGAACATCACTTTCTCCTTGGATGTATGGATACATGGGTGCCTATCACATCAGCAGGCTCTGCCAACATGATGATAGAAAACATATAGCCCTAAAACCTTCAGCAATTCAGCAAAGTGAGATATAGGTTTTATCTTTCATTGCAGTTTTTTAGAAAAACAGTCAAGGTTAAAATTTCAGGTGAAATGCATTGCCGCCTTCTGTGTTATGGTATATTGCACCTGATCAATCACACCAGAGTATGTTTCACTTCAGGATGCATGTGTTATCATTCTAGTTACCTTGCATTAGAAAATTGCATATCACACTAGACATTTGAATCTAAAGGAGGACCATTTTTAGAGATTACATTTATGGGAAGTGAGCTGTCAAATCACACTACTTTTTCTAGGTGTGGTCTAATATCAGCATAATGCTCTTAACTGTACAAAACCGGAGAATTACTTGCCCATCAGGGCCCTATTTTTATCAAGTGAGGGTTGGAATTTTTTTATTACTATTTTTTAATTTATTACTACTTTTATTCAGAGATTTAATGAGAATATTTTAACTAGAAAATTATTTTCTCTGCAACTTTCACTACAATTTTGCATCCCACCCATCCCATCCCAAATACTGTTGCAAATCCTACTGCGTCAGAAGCCTAAGTAATACTTTAAATACTTCTAAGCATTTTCTTGCCTCTGCAAGAACAGATACATTTCTGAATTTCTAACTCCAACAGAGCAGACACTAACCTGAGAAAACTACTAGCAAGTTTCTTGGAGTCTCTTTGACCAGAAAGCAAAGAATTAGGTTTAAATATCTGAGTTTGTAAGGGAAATAGAAATCTTCAATTGCCATCTATTTTTAAAACTTGTCATTTTCTATTTCAAATTGTCTACATTTCTTTCCTACTCAGGAAGAAGAAACTGTTTTTAATAGCCTATTTAATGTAAGTAAAATAACAAGAACAGGGATGATATGAAGTGTCCATGCACTAGAGAAAGAAATACCCTTCCTGTGTGAGGTGCTCACCTCTGTGTATAAATATGATGATGGGACACATCAGTGTATCACACACTTACCCGCCATGGTTACACAACATTACTATTCAATGTCCTGGTCTGCTGAATGCATCTTGAGAAATATTGAATATTACTATTCTGCATATAATCTAATCTTTACTGCAAATCTGTTGCCACATGAAACTGTTAATATTCCAACAACATTTTATGTAATTACACAAAAACATACATGTGTTAGACTCATTGGTTATGACTGTCTTGCTGAAGAGTAAGATGATCCCTTTTTATTTTGCCCCACCTTCTTCACCCAGGTAATCATCTCATATACTTTTACCTGTCCCTCCACTGCTTTATAATGAAGGTTTTCTGTCATTTTCAGAGGTCTAGGAAGGGTTTCCCCTGATTGTGTGTGGGAGACTTGCTTTGTAGATTGCAAGTAACTTATGAGATCACACAGGAAGACACTGGATTCTGTAGTCTTTCCCAAAACTGCTCTAATCTGAAATAGCAGGAGAAGGAAAATAAGCAGCTGCTGATTTCTGATGCTGCTGCATGCTGCTTTCTCCTGCACCCGGAGCTGCATCTCAGACCACAAATAAGTATATTCTGCATTGATAATGGAAGTAACTACTGCAAGCAGATAGAGAAACAGTGACCTTAAAAGCTGCAATTGCATTCTTTCCAAGTAGACTATTCTAATACACTTTAATTCAATCATTAGCCAAATTGCAGCGATTTCAGATTTGCTTATTTCTTTACAGAAAAATAGCCAAAACTCAGATGCTGTAGCAACACCAGAGTCAAAATCAAGAGACAATGAAAATGAAAAATTTAGCTAAGGCAGTTGTCACTTTTGGGTTAAAAAGCTCTCGAAAAATCCCATAATATGTTAATTTCAGATAGATTCCTTTTGCTACAACTTCCAGAACATAGGATGGTTTTAATTTCCAAGAATGATGCATTGCCCTTTGCAGTGTTACGGCAGGTTGCATCTGATCAGTCACACTGGATTACATTGTGCATCAAAGCAAATGTTATCATTCCAGTCACATCAAATTAGAAGATGACATATCATGTTGGCAATTTGAATTCAACTCTTTTGAAGGGTAATTTTTGAGTGTGAGATTAAAATATCCATCCCAGTCAAAGGTCAATAGGTACACTTCAGATATCAAATGTGCAGTATTTGGCATGTTTTCCTTCCTTTTTACACTGGGTTTATGAAGCCAGATGCATCAGAGACGAAGGCAGGAGAAACAAGGCAAAACAACAAACTTGTAAACCATCATTGTCTAAAATACAGCTGAAAAATTTGTGCAGAAAATGGAGAAAGAAAACGGAATGTTCATAGCACAGATGTATGTGTGGAAGATATGTGATCATAGAGAAATTAAACTAAGGGACTAATACAATTGTTCAGTGATCTTTAAGAATTGTGTTCCATAGTCTGCACCGTAATACATATGCATATGTATATCCACTATGTATGTTTATGTCAAAACTCACGTTTCAGGTTCATGTTTCTAAACAGTTGCATTTGAGATAAATATTTGGGATAATGGTAGTCAGAGGCAGGATTTGCAGTCCAGAGAGAGGGAAGTCAGAACAGCTTTAACTGTCCTTTGCTCTCTCTCTTTATCCCGGGTTGCTCTGTCATCTCCAGTGTATCTCCAGATATCCCAAAAGCTGACATAGAAAATATTATAATGTCTAGCCTGTTTTTTTTTTTAATTCAGAATGCTTTATAATTCCAAATCTGTAAAAGCTAATCTTGTCTCCTGATGGTCCTTCATTAGCCCTTTTTTTTTTTTCAGGAAAATATAAGGATTTTTCTTTCTTCATTTAGTCATCCTAAAGTATACTGTGAATAAATGCAAAGCTTAGAGTCATGCTCACATTGTCATCAAATCCTTGGTCCTCCCTGTTGCTGTACGAGCAATCCTGTAGTAAGGCCTCTGTCCAGGAGGCAAAGGTCATAGGAACCTTGTTTGAAAGGTCTGTGAAGATCTGTCACTGCAAGTATCACCATTTTCCATATATAATATGTTTTCTATTGCATATGAGTGAGTGTCATGTCTCTAACGAAAACCATGAAACAGAGTATTTCCTGTAGTTTCCAAACTGTTTCTCTAGGGCTGTGAGGTATCTGGGAAAGCAGTTGCTGGGAAGTAGCACATGTGCAAGGTAGGTGGCTAGGTGGACGGCACACTCTCACCACTGATTTTTTCACTGATGCTCAGTGAATGCTTCCTTGCTCACCGCAATGTGACTGTCCTGTATCTTGAAGGTACTGTTCCCAGCAATCCAGAAGTTTTAAAACTGGTCTGATTGTAGCTGGGTGAAGTCTGCCGAAGTCAAAGGAATTTTACATTAATCTGGGGATCTACCTAAATTGACAGTAATGTGTAGTTAGGGTTATATTGTCCCTAAGATTCTAGAGTATTACAAGAAGAAAAATTGCATAGAAAGTTGCCTTCTTGAAGATGATCTTGGTCTTCACTCCACTTTGTCTGAGGAAAGCAATATAGTTCTTTTACCACAGTTTTCTTCTAAAATTGTCATATTGTATCTACTTATATAATTTAAGAAACTATAATAAAGTCAAAGGATGCAATTTGAAACAGAATCATAGAACTGCTGCTTGGAGGGGACCACCTCCTCAGTCTCCTACTTAAAGTGCAACTATCAAAACCAGCTATGAACAGTTTTATAAAAATGTAGCCTTAAAATAGTTTTTAAAACCTTGAAGTCTGTAGATTCTGCAATCTGCCAAGCAGTGTGTTACAGCCTTACATGCCATAGCTTTCTAAACTCTAGGTTGCTGAAACCATTTGCCCTAGACAAAGATAAATTGTAGTTTCCTTTTACATTTCCAGGTTCTGGTCAATGCAAGTGTGATATTAGCATTCATTTTATGAATATGGACTGCAAGCTGAGTGTTTCTGTGAAGGGATTAGAATTTACTTTCTTATTTCCTTGCAACGTCTTCCCAATCCCACTCCTTCTCTTTATCTTAATCTGCTGGATTTGTAAATACATGTGACTGGAAAAGCGTAATCTCCTCAATTTTTCTTTTCCCTCTCCAGTTCAGAGAAAGAAGCATAAATATCTTTATTATGGAACATTTTAACTGATTTTTTTTTTTTTTAAACTGTGATTCAGTTTGGTCTACGGTAATATGTACTATGTTTTATTAATTGTTTTTTTGGCAACTAGCCTGATCATTCCCATTATAATGCCTTTTGTATCTAATAAGCCTTTTGATGAAGCTAAGCTTATTTTAATAAGATCTCTTATCACAGGACTTCAAGTTAAAACTAGTCTGTTTCAAAGTGAGATTTTGAATCCTTTTCTGTCCTTCATTATTGCTCTATAAATCGAGAGTAAAATGCGGTTCAAGAAGATATGATCAGATGTTGCTGTAAGGATTGGGAGTCCAGTTCGTCTGCTAAGCATGAGGTGATGTTGAGTATGACTACCAGTAACTAGAGTTTCTCAGATTCATTGGAATTTAATCTGAAACATTTACTTACTTTTAATGTAGTGCGATTGACATGGAGAGATAGTATCCTGTATTTGTCAAAATACTACAGACACAAAAATCAGACAAGTTTCTGGGTGCATACACTCTTCACCAGGTGTGAAAGAGTGATTTCTCTTATGGTTTTGGTTTTTCCCCCAAGGTCCAACTATTCCTGCTCCATTTTTTATTGTTTATTTTCAGGGCTTGGAATGTTTGTAGTTCCAAGAGTATTTAAATGCTGTTCTATTATTTTGGTGTTCCAACTAAAAGGTACTGTGAGATTTTCCTCTCATTGTGGACTCTATTTTTTCAAGACAGAGAGAGACATCTCTGAGAATGGAGACGTAATTTGTTTTAATGATTGGATTCCTCACCTTGCAAACCTCCTTTTAATTTACATTTAAATATTGGGGGTTTTCTGGTGACTGATTTTAGCTTGCCAGTACTTATTCTCTGACTTATGGCTAAGTCATTCCTAGCTAGAGTTTGGCAGAAACATTGTCTGGTGCCAAGTGCCTATTAATTGGTTCCTACATATTCTTCAAGTTTCTACCTGTACATATATTTAGTGTTCTAATCCCATATTAAAGAAAACAGGTAATCTTCAAGATTTCAGTTAGGATTTATTCAGTTTCATGTTTTCAGTAAGCGGATAAGATATAAAAAAAAGGAAAACAAGTGTACTGTCTCAAAGATCACCGTAATGCAAGCAGTCTTATTTTTTATATTTGAAATTAATTGGGACATTTATTTTTAAAATAATTTTTAATACTCTTGTAAAGGTGTTATACATCTCTATCATCTAGTAAAACAAGGTATTGACAGCTAGATGAATAGTAGTCTTACTGAGTGTATGTTCTTCACAAAACACATAACACATCAAAGACTGTCTATAGACACTTTAAAAACTGCATTTTTAATTTAATTTTATTTTATTTCATAGATATGTTATAGCTAATTCTCTTTATAGGAGTGGTTTTGTCATTTTTAAGGTTCTAAATTTAGGGGGCATTGTTGGAGGATATATTTTAAGGTGTACTGAGACAAGTGACTAAGTCACTTGTCCAACTGAGTCCAAAAAAATGAGTCTAAAACTGAGTCAAAAAAATGCAGTGGGAAGTGCAGTCAGAATCTTTTGGGAAATAGCTAGATCCCTGGATATTCTCACAAAGTTTCAAGTCTGTGCTTTAGGGTACTGAGGATGTAACTTTTTTCTGAAAGAACAATAAAAACCACTTCACAGCAAACTGTGCTCTATCCCTGATTATTAATGAAAAACTTCCTTTTCACTGTAACAAGTCATGAAAAAATATGCCAATATATGGATATTCTCTGTTTTTCCCTTGCTTTCCCAAGAATTGTATGAGAATGCAGTGCAATATATAGAGCAATATTTATTTATTTTACTTTTTTTTTTTAACTTTCAGTTGGTTATTTCCTAGATCTTTAGATGTTAGGACAAAATTGCTGGATTACCCGTACAAATACAAATGCAGAAGCAGCTAGTTGTAGATAGCATATATTTGTAGTATTTTATATATTTATACAACAAAGATTTTTAAAAATCCTGGAATGAATATCATAAACTGCAAAGAAGCAGAAAGGTTTGCAATCTTGTGGGAACATTGCCACAAATGTACTCGGGTGAATACTGAGGCTAAGAGTAATAGTGAATCTCTTTTATGGTGCTGTTATCAGGACATAATGTGCCGGTTTTATGGCATACCACCACAGTCAGTATCCAAACTGCCAATGGAAATATAATTTAGGATCTGATATGAGATCTTGCAGTGCATCAGGAATTTAATTGGATCTTTCACCATTCCTATCTTTAACTGTCATTAGCTGATAATTGTTTATCCTAAAAGAACTAGGGAATTTTGTACATATTTGGTGAAGCTCAATATGTACTCAGCATTTAAACAACCTACAATATGATTGCTATGCTCTGGAGAAAAGAAAGAACTTTTTAGCCTCTTGAACCCCAGAGTGAAGTGTTTACCTAATCTTGATAAAGGTTCCTGTAAGCTCACTGATTTTTGGTAGGTTTTTGTGTGGTTTAGTTAGTTCGTTTTATTATTTTTTTTAACAGCTAAGGGCATAGATGCAGTATTCTAATAACCCACAGCCCCACTACGTTTATCTGGAGAGAGACATCTGGATGTGTTCCACCAGACATTCCCTTGAATTTTGTGGAAGATATTACTGTGATGAGTGTAAGAGGGGAAGCTGTATAAAATATAGATGAATGAGCACATTTTTACTCTAAACATTTTAGGTATTATTTTGCTTTCACGGTAGGTGGTTTGAAGGTTCTTTTAACCACTGCTGTTATGTACTGTGCAGAAGGTCAGAGTAGATGATCATAATGGTCCCTTGCAGCTTTGTAATCTATGAATCTATACTCCTGGGGAATTGTAAGTGCTAAGAAATCTGCTTAAAAACACTAGTTACAGAGAAAGCAATCAAAAATGATTGGGAGAAGGCACCCTTCACCATTACTCCTAATAAAGGATCTAAGTACATAGATGGGGGAAATTTGTGACACAAATTATAAATAGATTTTTTGTTCAATTAAGAAAGAAAGAAAAGAAGCTGAGCAATTTCAAAACAACTCATATACAAAGTTACTGACAAGGGGATGAGTAAGGGAAACCTTGGAAGTACTGTAACAGGCAATTTGATTGTAGCAGACGTGCATTTTGAGGAAAGACAATAGAGGACTGATAAATTATTTTGCTGTCAGTTTCAGAGAGAGCTTGAGAGGTCCTGAAACAGTAGCAAAAAAGCGGTGGAATTATGAATAGTCCTGAACCTATCAGATGATAAGCTTAAATTTCAGCTTGAATGAAACAAGAGAATAAATATTAGGAGAAAAATGTCCAGTGAATAGCTAGCAGATAAAGGAATCATAAGGACAGAGCAGCATGCACTTGTCAGGAAGAAAGAGATGAGTTTGTTTTTGAAGATATAATTTTAATTTTAGTACATAAAAGGAAAATAGATAAAATCTATTTTTGAATGAATCCTGTAACTAAAAAAAATATAATATCATATTAGCTGTCAAAATCCCTCTCTCAAAATTAATTAAAAGTCATTTGGATAGGGACACTGTCATATAGACTGAAAAGTGACTGAAGGGCCATTAACAAAGGGTAATGATACACAGCAATGTATCAAGTTGTCGAGGAACTGTCTAGTAGTACTGAAGGGACTAGCATTAGTACAGGGCTTTTTGATATCCTCATTAATGATTTTATAGTGGGAGTAAACAGCAAGTTAATGAAATTCACATATTATACTAAATTGGAATGTGTTGCAAACACCAGTGATGGCACAAAAATAATAGGAAGGGACCAAGCAATATTAGAAACATGGACATAATGGCAAAATGAGATTCAGTTTGGAACAAAGGTATCTAATAATATATGAAGAAAAATAATCCAAAACATAGCTATGTAGTGGGAAAGAGAAACTTGGAAAGCAGTTATGCTTAAAGAACCATGGAGGTGGTAATGGGTAGAAAATTAGGCATGAATCTATAGAGTGATATGGCATTAAGGGAGGCCAATGAGCTTTTGGATTTCATACAAAGAGATGTCAAAGAGCAAGGAAATAATAATCATTCACAGCATAACACTGATGCAACTAAGCCTGGAACATTGCATTCAGTTCTGGGCACCAGTTTACTAGAAAAGTAAATGAGCAAATGAGATGCATTTCATAGCAGAGCATCAAAAATGATAAAAAGATGAAGGAGAACATTTCAGGAAGAGTAAAAGCCAAATGCCACTCTGTATCTCTTGGCCAAATGACAACAGAAAAGGGATGGGAAAACATTGTGTCTGTAGAAAGTTTGTAAACTCCATAGGCAAAAAAGGATGTAGGAAGGAACAAAAAAAGAACCAACCTGATATCCTTCTGTGAAAGGTGACTCACTTAGTGGGTGAGGGAAAGGCTGTGGATATTGTCTACCTAGACTTTAGTAAGGCGTTTGCTATTGTTCCCTCCTGAGAAACCCATGGCTTGGATGGGTGTACTCTTGGGTAAAAAACTGGCTGGATGGCCAGATCCAAAAAGTTGTGAATGGAGTGAAATTCAGTTGGCAGCCAGTCACAAGTGGCATTTCCCATGGCTCAGTATTGGGGCCTGTTCTCTTTAATATCTTTCTGAATGATCTGGACAAGGGGATTGAGTGTACTCTCAGTAAATTTGCAAATGACACCAGGAATGTTGATCTGCTTGAGGGAAGGAGGGCTCTACAGAGGGGTCTGGGCAGACTGGATTTGTGGGGCAAGGACAGTTGCATGAGGTTCAACAAGGCCAAATGCCCGGTCCTGCACTTTGGTCACAACAACCCCATGCAATGCTACAGGCTTAGGGAAGAGTGGCTGGAAAGTTGCCTGGTGGAAAATGACCTGGGAGTGTGAGGGATAACAGCCTGGCTTGCCATAAGACAGGAATATAGGCTAATTTAGTGTACTTCAAGAGAAAGGTTAAGATGTTTCTGAACACAATTTTCTTCTGCTGTCTCTGGGGTTGGAGATCCGCTGAGCTGGACTGCCAAACAGCTGAAGGAGGGAGTTTTGTGAAGATAAGATGGTGCTGTTTTGGCTAAACCAATAGAAGCAATCAACTCTTACATAAATCTTGAAAGCCATAGTGTCCAAGCAAAGACCTTTGCCTAATTAATGGCAAAATTAATATTAAAGTTCACATGCCTAAGTGCGGTAATGAGCCTGACAGAGTACATGTTAAACATATAAGACTATGTTACTCAACTCTCCACCTGAATCATGCTAACCATCCCCTAGAGGGCAGAGACAGTCGGGTTTAGGATACAAAAATCACAAAGGGAATACCTCTCTGGGGGGAAGAAGACTGAAAGTCTAGCAGCTATGGTTGACAGGCTGTACTCCTCTTCCTCCAGCCAAGAAAGGGATGCCTTTTCGGAAAGAACTGTGCCTGTAATATACAACATACCTTTTCCTAGGATTACTATCTATTGTTCATTAGTGCTATTACAAAGACTTGCATTTCTGACTGCATCTGACGTACCTGGGAATTACAAAGTGGAGTTTGATTATTTTTCTTTGCAGTTACCGCATTTATCAACAGCAATTCCAAACCTATTGTAGCGTTGCTTTAATAAGCCTAATATCTTTAACTTTTACGTTGTCTCAGTGCAAGTCCTTATCCAGGGCTCTGAGGCAGACACAAACTTCTCAATGCAAGGCCCTTCACCAGAGCTCTGAGAGTGAATTCTCAGACATACTTCTTGACTTTGTGAAACTGTGCAGTGCAAGCATTTGGGCTCTGGCAGGCAGACATCTCTCTCACCCATAAGGTGACAGAGTGTTGATCAAAAACCAGCTGAATATGAACCAGCAGTGTGCCCAGGTGACCAAGAAGGCCAACAGCATGCTGACATGTCAGAAACAGCATGGCCAGCAGGGCTAGGGAATTGATTGTTCCCCATCCCCCTGTACCCAGCACTGGTGAGGCCACATCTCAAATACTGTGTTCAGTTTTGGGCCCTTCACTACAAGAAAGACATTGAGGTGCTGGAGCATGTCGAAAGAAGGGCAACGAAGATGATGAAGGGTCTAGAGAGCAAGTCTTAGGAGGAGTGGCTGAGGGAACTGGGGTTCTTTAGCCTGTGGAAAAGGAGGCTGAGGGGAGACCTTATCACTCTATACAACTACCTGAAAGGAGGTTGTAGCGAGGTGGGGGTCAGTCTGTTCTCCTGAGTAACAAGTGATAGGACAAGAGGAAATGGCCTCAAGTTACACCAGGGGAGGTTTACGTTAGATATTAGGAAAAATTTATTCATGGAAATGGTTGTTAAGCAGTGGAACAGACTGCAGAGGGAAGTGGTGGAGTCACCATCCCTGGAGGTATTAAAAAAACATGTAGATGTGGTGCTTAATGATATAGTTTAGTGGTGGACTTGGCAATGTTAGGCTAATGGTTGGACTCAATCTTAAAGGTCTTTTCCAACCTAAACTATTCTATGATTCTATGAAAATAGTAGCGATAAATTTAATAAGACCAAATTAGGAAATATATTAAAAGAAATAACTAGAAAACTACGTGCCTGGATATAGTTCTTGGATTTAGTGCTTTTGGTTAGAAGAATTTTTTTATGAAAATGGACATTCAGAAAACAAAATGTGTTACAGTTGTATTAGTTGTGCAGTTTGTAGTTTCCTAGTAAACATGTTTTTTTGTTTTTCTCTTGATTGCCAACTAAAACTCAATTCCCGTATAATGTGGAGGTAAAGTGGCACAGGTTACATTGTCTGGAACATTTTATAAAAGGCTAAATAAATCAGCTCTCCATGTTTTAACAATCCATGCAAATACTAGCTAAAATCAATAACAGGACAGATATATGAAGGACAAAAATAACAGTAGAGATTAATAGAATACTGAATAACCAGAAATATAGGTAGAGAAAGGCCACACTGGCTAGAGGGGTAGTGAAGGAGAAAAGCTGTATGGACTCCTTCACTGTAGGAGGGAGAACAAGCGAAAAAACAGAAAATGCTTGTGAAAAGATGATTTTAGTCCGATCTGAGAATGTGCAATTTCTAAAGTACAGCTCTTCCTTATCCTGATGTGTAAACTTTGTTACAGAAAACTTTATACTTTATTTGCTTGTCCTTTTCTAGAAAGGCATCAAATGATTATAAAATTCAGTAAAGAGCTCCTTTTTACTATTCTTTAAACTATCTTGATATATTGCTATCAAATCCTAGCGTGGTGGTCTAAGAAAAGAAATTTGAAAAAAAATCTTTTAAAAATTAAGGCTTTCATTAAAATAAAAATCTGCAAGCAGATGGATTAAGGGCATGATATCCAGGGAAATTAAACTAAAAACTAAGGTCTTTTCTAGGTCTATTTCTGTAATGAGTTACAGGAGATTATGAAGAGACAGTAGGCAAATAAGGATGAAATAAGACTATGTGGGGGCAAATATGTAACACACTGATGTTAAATACGGCATTGTTACCAACATTTTGCTGTCTAGTATGACATCCATTGCAAGACTATGCTTAGGAGCACCTTTCATTAATGTCTAAGACATGCCCTAGCTCCCCTTGGTATTTTGTTTGTTAAGAAATATTTTAAAGTGTTTTGAACAATTCAATCTGCTTGTGTGTTTTGAGCATCTCCTTCAATCCTCATTTTGTGAAGGTGCTCATCCCCTCTGTTCTCCATCCTAACCAGTTCTGTAGTCATTTTGTTGTTTACAGATATTTTTGGAGGGTCAAAGTGAAATCCTTTGATTTTTAATTTTTGGCTCCTTAAACTAAATTTGATGGCATTTAAAACATAGAAAATTTATATACAAGGGTCCTACACAAACCCCAAAGAAACCTGGAATATTGACAGAAATAATTTCTGTCCTGAGTATCTGGTGACATTTATGCAATTTCGTATGATTGGCACATCTTAGAATGTAGAAATCAGTCTAACATTTCTTTTTAGTGTGTTAACATGTTTTTGTAACATCTCTTTCCAGAATATAGTACATTCAATAGTATATTATTTTTTATATGTGAGAAATGTTGCTATTTTGATAGCAACACACTGTGACATTTAACCTTGTGTGGAAGGTTACAATGACACTAGAAGAGAGTGAAAAATGGCTGAGGAGCAGGATAATGACACTGTGGTGTGATATGATTTATTTTTTCCATAATTTGCTTTTCAGCTCTTCCTCTTCTTCTATTTCTCATGAGATTAACATGTTCACCTGAAGCAGATTACTTAAAATACAGTTTCACCTATTCAAAAAGACGAGGCTAATTTTAAGGGCTGTATGGCAGGTTTAAATGTTGTGAAGAATGTCTTGGATTGTTTAAAGCCTGAATATGTTGTGAGAGAATTTTTTTTTTAAGCAATGGCAGAAGCTACATGGGGATTTGTAGGCACACATGGAATGAAGGTTTGAAGGGGCCGTCTCCACTTGCAGGCGAGCACTACTGTTCAAAATGGGAGTTTTGTCTCATTTTGTTCACTGGTGATGAGACCAACACAGCACAGCTATGGCCACTGCAGACTGAACAAGCCAGACAACAGTCAGTTGTAAAGTTGTGCCTGTGATTGCCCTGGAGAGCAATGACTCTCTTCTGCCTTTTCTCCCCAGTATAGTTCACACAAGATCCCCAACACTGAGGATGTAGAAGTGTCCCTTTTTCTAAAGCGCTTATATAATATTATCCTAGAAAGACATAGCATATGGACAATGAACTACTCAGAGTATCTACCACTTACTGTTCTCCTGCAGATCTCTGTGAAGACTCAACAACCAACTGCAGCCTCTGGGTTTGAATGAACAGATGCTATTTCTTAAATCAATAAAAATACTATATAGAGGCTAGATTTTCAGAAATCTAATACTTTGCAGAGATATAAGGGAATGTAATGGGAACTACTTCATGACTGAACAAACGTAAATCAAAGATAATACTTGCGTAATGAAGTGCATAGACATTCAACAAAAAATGTGGCTGCTAGTCTACAGGCTAATCTAGCCAGTAGCCTGCAGCCTTACAGAAAAACACACAGCTATTTAAATTGTAGGATCATTAAACTTTATTAAATCTTAATTTTTATAAGTAATAGACAGCTATTCATTAGACAAAAGCACATAAGAATAATACAAAGCAAAGACATTGAAAATGCACAATCTGATCAACCAATATTAAACCTCCCAAAGTCCGACATATAATGATGTCATTAACTTTGCTCTTACTCACTTTCTGCTTCATGATCTAAGAGTAGCATTAATCTTTTTCTTTTGTTGTTTTTTTTTACCTTTTTAATTATTCATATTGTCAAAAAAGAAGTGCAAAAGAATAAAAGCTGTTTAGTGCTTTTAACTTTGAATCATTATGACCATAGAGAACACAGGCTTCTATCAGGATTATGTCTTCATGCTGCTGTACAGTAATGCAGATTTACTCCTTTATTGAAAAGCTTATAATAGGTAGATTTTCAAAGGCACAAATTGATTTTCCACTTTTCTTCTATATGCATTTGAAATGCTTTTCCTGAAAAACACTCTTGTAATTATAAAAATGTAAAAACTGCAGTGGCTTGCATGGCATTGTAATGAAGAACACAGGCTGCAGGCAAGAAGAACCTGGAGAACTCTGAGTCTATATGCCCAATGGCAGGGAGAAGGATGGCACTTAAATTATTGCACATTCAAGGCAGACTTTGGCAGGAATCCATTGAAAAACATAGTATCCTTTCTTATAACTAACTGGCTGACAATCAAGAAGGCAGAAAGGTATAAAAAGTATCTTTTAAATAGGTTTTTTTGCAATTAAAAAACAAACTAGAAGATCAGAGGTTTTATCTCACCATTAATTTTCTTGCATCTTCTATGGCTTACAAGGGAGGATTTTAAGGAAGAAAGGTTAATGAGTTGATAATAAACACTTGAGGAAGTGTACAGTAGGAGTGTTGTCCAAGCTAAAATCTGGAAAGTAGATGGAAGTCAGAAGCTGGTAGAATCACAAAGGTGTAAGATAACACAGGAGAGGTGGAGAAAGAAAAGTAGGGAAAGAAGGTTAAAAACACTGCACTGAAGGGTATTACTGATTCACTGCATGTAAGTCGCAGATTAAGTTGCTTGAACTGTGATTTGTTTCTTACCATCAGGATCTTATTACAAACAAGAGGACCATGCTGTATATGCAAAGCCAATAATTTACTGTTACTTTAATTAAAGTCTTACCAGTCTAATGGAAGAAATATTAGTAGTTCAAATTATACACAGTTAAAATTTTGTATACACGAACTTTATAGTACCTACCTCTTTCTCTGGTGTTATGTTCAGCCTTCCACTGCCCTTCCGGGTCCTATAGTCAACACCTTCAATATAAGGAGGGAGGTTTAACAGCAGGTCTTCAGCATCCCAAGTCCTTCACTGAGATGAGCAAGGTATTGATGTTTACTATTTCTTTTTCCTGACTGTAGGATCCTCTTGGCACAATTTTGGCTCTGGGGAGACCATATTGTGGGCTTTCATTACTTAAAGGAGGTTTATAGGAAAGATGGGGACAGTCTCTTTAGCAGGACCTTGCAACAGGACAAAGGCTAATTGTTCTAAATAGATTTAGACTAGATATAAGGAACAAAAAAATTACAATGTGGGTGGTGAAACACAGGAACAGGTTGCCAGAGAGGTGGTAGAAGTCCCATCCGTGGAGAACTTCAAGGTCAGGTTGGACAGGCCTCTGAGCAACTTGATCTAATTGAAGATGTCACTGCTTACTACAGGGGGGTTGGACTAGATAACTGCTAAAGGTCCCTTCCAACCCAACCTATTCTATGATTTTATGATTCTCTTAGTTACCCCTAACATTGATTTTGCCAAGATCCCAAGACTGTCTTCATTTTATGACCAGCAATTGACCATGGCTGAGTTGTCCATAGCCCTGTGGCTTCTACTATCACCCTATGCATGCACTTTCAAGGCTTCTTTTATCTTCCTATTCATGCAGTCCTCTACACTGCATTTTATGCTAGGGACACAGTTCATGCTAGCCTGTAACTTCTTATTACTGTATTAGCTATAGCATACATAACAATAGATGCACAATTGTATCAAACTAAGCAAAAGTCAATCCAGAGTAGACAATAGATCATTAGATAACAGTGATATCACAAGCTAAAATAGCCTCCAGGAAGGTCCAGACAGGCTGAAAGTCTGGGGTGTTAACTTGGCATAAAGCCCGTGGATTTTAATAATGGTAATGCCATACTTGCTGGTCTATGAGGCTACAGTGGGAAAACAAACAAGTAAGCGGAGACTAAAATATGAGTCAGTAATATGTCACTGCCTCACCGAGTCATGGGGTGGAAATGTGGTGAACGGAGATTTATGTCTCACTGAGGCAGTGAACTCCTTTCCCAGTAATGCTTTGCGGCTCCCATGAGC
>JAVSBS010010374.1:0-39550 GCA_033124195.1 Coracias cyanogaster
CTGAAAACTATGCTATCCAAAAAGTCTTCTGCAGAAGGGAAGCAAACAAAGCAGAAGACAGGACAGAGGACTGCTAGAAACAAGGAAGCCAAATGCACAAAGTAAATGAAGTGAGGTCCTTTAAGTCTCCTGGGTCCTGGCATCTCTCTCTTCCCCCACTTTATATTTCCAGATGCGAGGCCTTCCAGTTCACTTCTCTCTTTTCTTCGTTCCTTCTGAGGAATGCTTTCTATGTCATTATCTCCACAGACTTTAACTTCATTCTTCGGTCACTTTATAAGCATACACAACATTATGTTGCATATTAATACAGCAAAGCCAACTTCTGAAATTTCACACCTTAAACTCTCTCTGGATGCATCACTAGAGATGTAGCTACACACTGTGTGCAGTTTCCCTGTCTGCTGCATGGATTGAACTAAAAATGGTGTTGGTGTACTTTCACAACTTCTGTGTAGCTGGGAATTTAGGGAACACATAACAAGTGTGAGGGTTTGGCTTCTAACTCTTACATATTAATGTGAATATTAGCATCATCACTAAAGGCAGTTTCTGTAATTTATAGTTGTGCTGTTGCATGAGTATTACTAAATAATGATTCTATGATTCAATGAAATAAACTAATATTTGTGTGAGGGTTCCCTGACGTATGAATAAAATGTTATTTTTTTGAAATATGTAGAGCTTATGTGCATACATGAATGAATTTTCATTTTGTAGGTGCCTTTAGATAGTAAGAAAGTGGGGTTTTTTTTTCTGATTCTTCCTTTTACTATCCTGACAGTACAAACAAGTGGAACAGTACATGTCGTTCCACAAGTTACCTGCTGAAATGCGCCAGAAGATCCATGATTACTATGAGCACCGCTACCAAGGCAAGATCTTTGATGAAGAAAACATTTTGAATGAGCTCAATGATCCCCTCAGGGAGGT
This sequence comes from Coracias cyanogaster, assembly GCA_033124195.1. Taxonomy (NCBI): domain Eukaryota; kingdom Metazoa; phylum Chordata; class Aves; order Coraciiformes; family Coraciidae; genus Coracias; species Coracias cyanogaster. The sequence continues at coordinate 934 of JAVSBS010010374.1, forward strand.
AAGATTAAAGTATTTTAGTAGTTCTTCATGGTATGGAAAACTTTCATGTCTTTACTGTTTCTTTGTTGAAATGTTCTTTCTGATTCTATTATGTAGCATTTAAACTCATTTGAGTAGTAAATGAATGACCAGGAGAATGAATGCTATATTAGATTGACACAAATAATTAAGCAGATTTCCACTCTATTCTCAACCAGTTTGTCAGTCCCTGCCACACAAGAATGTCAAAGAGTAAAATTACATACTTAATTCTTGAGAGAAACTCATGTTTTCTGCCATTCTTTAAGGGAGAGATGGGCTGGACTAGAATGGTCCTGAGTGAAACATTTTTTTTGCTCTCCCCACTTGCTAGGCATGCATCTGTGCAGATGAAACCACTGAAAGTCACCAGTGAAGGGGCAGCTGCTTTGTTTCATGCTGTGAGGTAGCATCCTTGATTAAGGTGGTCTTTACTTAAGATGAGGAAGATGGAATATGATACACAAGCCATTTAAAAAAACCCTCTTTTGTTAAAACTCTAGTCTGTATTCCAGTTTTGGGTTTTCTTTTCCATATAATCCTAGAATGTTTTGGGTTGGAAGGGACCTCTAAATATAATCTATAAGATCACTGTAAGGTCCTCCCAGAGCCTTCTATTCTCCAGGCTGAACAGCCCCAACACTCTCAGCCTGTCTTCATAGGAGACATGCTCCAGCCCTCTGATCATTTTCTTGGCTCTCCTCTGGACACACTCCAACAGGTCCATGTCCATCTTGTGTTGGGGCTTCAGAGTGCTCCAGAGCTGGATGCAATACTCCAGGTGAGGTCCCACCAGGGCAGAGTAGAGGGGCAGAATCACCTCTCATTTAGCAGATGCTCATCCCAGTAAGGTGCCAAAGGCGCACCTACTTATGTGCACTGTTTCGCCTAAGAGGCTCCTGGCAATTGCACTGTGAGTTTTCTACTGCAGCCTGCTTCGCTAAGCCCTACACGGGAGAGGGTGAAGTTTCTGAAAGTCCATAAAAGGTCTTACCTGCTGCTATTCAAACAGAAGTAACACAGAGAATTTCAGATTTCACTCTTCCTCTCTGCTGGGATAAGTGTTCAAAGGCTTGCAACTCAAAATCTTTTCTGTTTTCTTCCAGCTGCATTACTTGGTCTAATAATAGTTATTACCTTTCTCTACAAACTTTGTACACCTGTATGTCCTCCATCAACTTTATATCAAGTAAAGCATGTATCTGTAGGGAGGAAGAGATTCCAGGGAATGACACCAAGCCTCCAGACACACCCTCTTTGTACAGAAGCTAAATAGTTACATTTTAGGTTGCTGAAGGGATTATAAGTGTTATATAGTTATATTTTGAGTTGCTTCTGGTTTGCTAATCTGCAGGCTGCACTAAGGCTAGCCTGTCATCTGACAGGGAGGTGAAGAACAAGGTATGAGCACAGGTATGGAGATGAATATAAAACCTCTCTAAGTAGCAGGCAAAAAAAGAATTAGTTGTGATAATCACTGAGAATGTTTCAGGGGGCAAGTTTGAAAACCAGTCAGCCCTAACCCACAAACCACTGCCTGTGGAGTGATGTGGACAGCTTAGTTTTGCTTGTCATGTCTGACAGAGCACAACATTGCACACTGGAGAAGTGGAGAATTTGAGAAAATGTGACACGTTAACTTTCTTCACAGACCATTATTGACAATGTAAACCTGAATTTGTGCTGGCTAAGATAAGTGAGCAAAGCTGCTGGTTGGATGGAGCCAATGAAGCCTGCAGTCCTGTGTGCCAGCTGCTCTGCTCTTGAGGACAGACGTGGGATCCATGTCCTTGATTCTGGAAGACAAGTAGGGAGCAGTCCCATCCCCAGTCAGCCTCCACTCTGGAAACCATTGTAGCCAAAACATGGACCTAATGCCTGTGTTCAGTCCTGTGTCTAAAAACCACCTCACTTTTTAAATCCCCTGTAATCCAGTATCTCAGCCTCGTCTGCCCCGTTTCTTTTTGGTGGCCAGGAAGCATCACAGGCCTTGTGCTTTCTCTTGCCCTCACTTAAGTTTAATCAGAGTGAAAATAACCCGTTGAAAGCTTTTGGAGGTGGTGTGTGTTTGCTTTAAGAATGCGTGGTGAGCCAGTTGCGGTGGTTTATTGCCGCCGTGCCCTAGGGTGGCAGGGGAGGGCGACAGCTGGCCTGTCACAAGTCACCTTGAGTGTGACTTTGCCCTATAAGGACAAGAGCAACCTCTGACTGGCATCTTGCCCGGTTCGCAGATGGGGGCCTGCTGCAGGACAGCCCGCTGTCCCATCGCGTGGCTTCTTTTTCTCTTCCTTAGCTCTCACCTTTTGGGACAGGATCCTCTTGCCCAACCTTTTAATCAAGCGCTTTACGTGAAGGACAGCAATGCACAGAGAATCACACAGATTCACGAAAGGAGCTGTTTAAATTGTTGATACATACTTGGGGGTGCTTAGTTGCAAGTCACAGTTTATATATTGAAACAGAGCAAGAGTGATTTAACAGGACAGCTAAAGCCATGCTTTCGCAGTGGCTGCAGGAAGGCTGCAGTACTTGGAGTTAGCCCACTAGGTGTAGCTGGAACCCCGCGTTTCTTATTGATTAAAGTCTATAAGAGCAGTCTTTTAATCTGATTTACCGTGTATGTTTTAACTGAAGGAGAGGCAATCAGAGTGAATAGTGATGGATGCTTATGGAGTAGAGCCTTTACCTAATGCAAAAATTACATCTCAGCAATTCCACAATACCATCACAAAAATTAGGTTAACATGCACAAGGACTTTGTTCTGGTTTCTCTAGTCCAGACTTCCTAGTCCAGGAGTCCTTCTGACATGGTTCATTATACATGTAAATATCACAAGCAATGAAGTCTTCTATTAAAGTACCTGGGTTTGGTTGTGTGTTTTTCCTCTAGGCTCTTTGTTTAAAAGAGGAGGTTGGCTCCACAGAAACCAGTGAAGCAAAGCACTTCTAAATTCCAAAGGTGAACTCTCAGTATTTTGGCCTTAGGAAGTAAGGGAGAATACTTTTACTTCCTCGCCTCTCCTTCAGATCTGTCTAGCTCTTTGTGTACATAACAGCTTTGCCCTCAGTGATATCCTTATAACTTTGATTGAAGATAAGGCAAAATGGGAAAAGACCTGGTGCATAAACTAAGTTCAGGAGGTTCATTCTCCTTTTTTTCTTTTTTTTAATAGTTAGCTTTCAAAGAGTAGTTATCTTAATTTATGAATTGTAAAGATTTACAGGAATTAAGATTATTATTCACCTGTGATTTTCCCAGATAGGCTTCACCACCAAAATCTAGATCAGTGATACTTGGGTCTAGTTCTGACCAAGGTAACTACTTGGCCAGTGGTGTCCAAGTCAAAAATCAAGACCTGACTGATGGCTTACCCAGTATAGTCATATCCTTGGGATCACTTTTGGAGTGCAGGCAGTACTTTATGCCAAGACTGCATTGCATATCCTAGGTCTAATGCAGGTGTTTCAGTTTCCTCTGAGTCACCCCACCAGTGTCAGTGGGCCTAAAATTGCTCTGAATACATTATTCATTTTAGGAGGAGTATACATTGCTTGGCCAGGGTACACCAGAGTGGTGTAAATGAGTCTCAGGTCTTACAAGTCCTTCTTAAGAGTCTGGAGTGGTGTTGCTGGCATCCCTGCTTGACTAAGTTAAAGTGTTGCATGAGCACAGCACTGCACTGCAGGTGGAGACGTGCTATCCTCTGTAACTCCAACACCTTGTGGTATGATGATGATATCAGATTGGATTAAGTCAGGATTCACAATCACGATGATGACCAAGAGCCTATCCAGGGTCCTTATTAACTTAATTAAAATATAACGTAATATATTTGAGTATATTCTTAAAGTGGCATTTGGGTCACAGATGGATTAGATTATTTTCTGATCTGTATTTTCTTCTGACACGAGCTTATTGGGTTTTTATTACTGTTTAAATCATTCTGATAATGATTCAGTGGGATCTGCTGATTATTTTTTTTTCCTCAGCATAGGGTGAAATAACTTGAAAATGTCTTCTTATTTTTGCTTTTTTGTATCATCCTGGTAGAAGGTGCCTTTAACTACTGAAAAGGAAAGGAAGATGGATGGAAAGCTGAGTTAGATGTTTTCTGCTGAATCTGATTGACTAACATTTTCCTAATTGTTTTTTTTTTCCTCCCCCACAAAAACAAACAGCTCCAAACTGCTTTAGGTCAATGGCTTTTGCCAGCCTCTTTCATTGTGAGGAAATTGCATGTTACTTTTTAAGGAAGCTTAAGTATATGCATGTTTGACTTCCATGTGTGTCACATCTTAGGGATCCAAACACATTTGTCTTTCTGGTTGTTCTGCTAAAACAGTGAATGAACAAATGTATATAGTATTTAATATTTCAACCAATTCAGGTTGCCAGTAAAGCATACATTGTCATCAGGGGGGTTTAAAACTTTCCTTTAGAAAGGCAAGTAATCAGCTTATATTTGCTTGTGCCAGCAGTTACCAGATTCATGATTCCTCAGTGTTTTTGCCTGAGATGGATGATCAGGCAGAAATGCTGCATTTCTCTCTTCTTCCACTTTTTGATGAAGAAGATGGAACCTGGAAGATTGATGACCTGTGAGTATCCTTGACACCTGACTGTCTAGGGAGGAACAGAATGTCACAACAGGACTTTGATATTGATAAAGCCTCACAAGGACCCAGCTAGTCAAATGTTAGTTGGTGACATAAAAGGAAAGAGAAGACAGAGCAAGCCAGACTTGAAGGAACTGTGTCTTCTCCTTGTTTGCTTTTGGATGACATATAGGAGGTTTCTGAGGGACTTACTGCCTGGTGTGCCCTCCAGTAGCTTTTCCTTTTTGTGTCTGGCAAGTAAGTGAGAAAGAAAAGGACTAAAGACAGATTTTATTTTTTCCATTTTCTGTTTGGTGAAACAGTCCACAATCTTATAAACAGTGACTATTCTTCCTGCCTGCTCTGCTAGATGATATTTTAGGGAGAAAAGATTATAGCACAGAAGCTAACACTAAAAAGCCTGGAGGTGCAACCACAGAGCAGGAGCCTGCTGTGCTGGGAGAGAACAAGCATGCAATAGAAAGGTGGCTCTGGAAGACTTACTTATGGGCTGTCTTACAAGACAGGGAAGGCAGGTGGGAGACCAAATGATGAGAAAAAAAAAAAAAAAAGAAAACAAACTGGAAAAAAGTAATAATCTTAGTTATTAGAATATCAATATGGCAGCCCTGGGTTTTCATTTACATTGTCCTGTGTGGTTTGCTGTAGTCACAACCCCTGAAATGGCTCAGAGATCTCACAGATGTTTTATGAATTTAATGAAACTCTGAATTTCAATTTTCTATGGTCATGTGAAATACAGTTCCTTTGTATAGGGAAGATTACTTTGTATTGGCTAACATTTATGCCCTCCAATCCTATAATTTACCTAACAGCCCTCTTTTTTGCAAAGCAGTGTGGTTTTTAGACAGTCTTTACACAATCTGACTAGATAGGTCCTGTGAATTTCACAACTGATGCAAACCCTTTGCAGAAAGTGAAGGCACTGAACATTTTTATGAAGGGGACTTCCCCTTCAGTAGAAGCATGCAACTCTGGTCTTCAGGTATAAAGCAAACATGCCACGATTAAAGTAGAAAAGAAAGCGAGCACATCTTGTTCCCATCTGCGTGACCTTGGGCAAGTCATTATTCATTGTGTATTAACATGTAACACTTTATGTCTCAGTTTACCCTTTCAAATAATGAGTACAATGTGCTTCTTGCAATTGACTGCTGCATGATGTTGAACTAGCTTAATAGATTACATTAGATCCTTGCGATCAAGCTACTACACAACTGGAATTCACTGCTACAGAAGTTTATTCCTACATCTTGAATTCTAAAACTTTGATTTAAATATTTTAACCACAGATAACTGTAATTTTTAGTGAAATATATTTTGGGCTAAGAAAACAGAGCTAATAGCCAAAGAAAAAATAATTAACAAGGTAAACAGTTAACTAGTGATGTGTCTTACAATGCTATGGGAACACAGACAATACTACAGGTTGGTTGATGATGATTTCAGAGTATCTGAGCAAACTCGAATTGTTCTCTCTGATTCCAAGGGGGTGCTAAATAGGTGATTTTTCTGTGGTTCAGCAATTCCCGTACTCCAACTGGTTTGAGAGTCTCCAAATTACATAACTGCTATGAGGCTATTGAGAAGCACTGTGATCTAACCTGTCTTCTCTTTTTAAGTACTATTACAGGAAAAACACTTTAAAAATTTGTAGTAGTAGTAGTAGAGTTTTGGAGACACATCTGAATATACCTAAGAGTAAACATTATGCATGTATCTGTCTATATACAAGTCCAGAATCTAAATTAGAGATCAATTTGCCTTTATCAGTAAATATGGCTTGCATAGGCTTTTTTATGTCCTCACAATAAAGGTTTACTATATTCTAACAAATTGATTATATTGGTTCCACTGCTCATATTTGTCTTTCAACTTAGTAAAATCTGAAAGCCATTCTCACCTGATCTTTTCTTTACTCATCCTTTCATCTCTTGGGTTTTATTTTCTTGTTTACTCATTTGGTCCCCCAAACATTGTTATGTTTAATAGGGTGTTTCTACCTTGACAGCTAGGAAAAAAACCTAATTAACACAGTTTCACAGTTCTGATCTGTTAATAGCAATATACCTTTTGCATCCTTTTGCATTTTCCATGTAGTGATTCTCTTTCCACACGTCTTAAAATAGGTCATTGGTGTTTACATCAGCAGCTGTTTTAGACATGACCCAGTAGTGCTGCCAGCTCTGCAGATCACTGCATGGTTTCTTCTGAACTAACAGTTCACCAGCCACTCTGTCATTATCCTATAAAGTAAGATTCTCATTAGGACTTATTTCACTGTCACTGTTATTTCCCCTATTCTTTCTACAGGTCTTTACATTTCACTATAAATGTTCCCCTCATTTCCAAGTGTTGTTTAATTATTATCTCAATCTGTGTCATCCCCATTGTGTCAGTCCCTATTCTTCCCTCCTGTAGTCTTAGACAGGTCAGTCTAAGTGATGCTAAGCTCCCCACCCCCCTCAGTTTATGATTGCCAGCAGGATTTGGACCTTGTTCTTTCCAGAGAAAGATGTTTGGCTCCTGTTACGAGATGCTTTACCACCCATGCACAGCCCATACAGCTGAGAGTGCTAGCCTTCAGTTTCTAATTTGCTTTATTCTCTGTGCTGCTCACCAGCAGGTGCTGCTTGGGAAATCAATGGCAGTTCCACACACGGAGCAGCTGCAGGACTGAGCCTTTGATACGTCTTTTCCATTTCTAATTTTTACAAGCCAGTTCTAGCAGCAATCTAAAAAAACCCATTGCGTATTGATAATGAAACTGATGCAAGTGAACATTGCTAGCAAATGGAAGGGGCTAGAAAAGGAAGGGAAAGAGAAAGACAAAAGCTACCTCATACAAAGCAAGTCAGTTTACATTATCTTACCAGAACAGACAATTTCTTCTCTACAACTTACCCTTGACCAAAGTACTGTTGGCATTTAAAAGGCTTTCAAATTACCCCTGGTATATGGTTTACAGCATGATCGCATCTGAATTGGGCCCAGAGATTTCCCCTTGCAGGTTCACAAAATATCCAGGACCGATGGCTGACTTGGCCCAACTGTGTTTCCATAGTCTGTTGCTAAAAGATCACTTTTAGCTAGAGGAGCATCATTTAAAAATTAACTTAGATTAAAAATAGACTTTCATGATTCAGCACCTTTTTAAAGTTTCATTCCAGATTTTATGTTAGCTTTGGTGTAAATCAGCAGTAACATCATTGCAGTACCAGAATAACTGGAAACAGCTAATACTGCTCTTTTCCTTCCCATTAAATCACCTGTATATATTGGAGAAGAGTTTTCAAACTGCTGAGATGCATTCAGGTGTGACTTCATGCCTTACCTGAGGGATTCCTTCTTACCTGAGGGATGTGTGATTTTTAAAGTGAAGCTATTCTCCACTTTCCCAAATTCTTCAAATAGCACATAGCATAATGTATTTATGGAGAGTCTATCTCTTGGGCAAGCTGAAGCGATGGAAATTGCCTGAAGAAAATTGAAACCCTGATAATTGATTTTGCTTGCTCTTAAGGTTTCAAAAGACTTGAATCTTTCCAAGAATAAATCAAAAACTGTTCAGTAGCAAACCATGGGGAATTCCTGCAGATTCTTAGAGTGGTTTCCCTACTAAGGTTCAGAAATTATATTCTTACTGATGTAGATTAAGAATTAAATTATTTGCTTAAAATAGTTAAGTCTATTGCCTGTTGGGATTTTCTGTGTCAGCTAATTTGGCTGCTTTATTAACTGCCATTTGTAGCCAGGATCTTTGAGCTGTAGAAGAAAAAACCCTGGCAAACCTTAGGTATATGACAAACCCTTCAGGCCATAAAATCTTATTAGAAGGCAAATCATAACCTCCCAACCCTTTTGAGATTGATTTGGAGCTAGGAAATCTGTAGAAAATTGATGCAGTGTGGAACACCTGCTTTGTGTATGCAAATAAATGCAAATACAATATTTCCCCTCTCTCTCTCCCCCCTCCCCACCCCCTGCCCTCCCTTTTTTTTTTTCATTGACAAAGGACTAAGCAAGAGATAAATTATTCCCAAGAGGTCACCATGCAAAGTGTCTGATTGGTCCAGATATATACAAAATTTCTATAGAAGTAAATTAAACCCAGTGGGGACAAGTCTTCACAGATTTTGGGACCTCATAGGGCTCTCCCAGTACTGGTTCACTTATAGCTGCCAACAGCAGGAAAATGCTGCCAGACTTGGCAAGCTTCTGACATCTAGACCACAGCTCACACATCACCATGCTCCTGTGTCTCAAGACGTTTATGATGCCTCTTTCTAAACTCTAATAATACATTTGATGTTGTAGGTATTTCTAAATTCTTCATACATGCTATACTTTCATAATACATCTTACATGCTTGCTTATTACTTTATCTTATCAAGTTATAAGTATATTATATAATGATGTAATGACAGAAGTATATTATGATACATATTTAAACAGAATGGATCAATAAGTGACTGAAATAGTGCTATTGCAGGAATCTATTCTGCCCAGGTACAATATAATTTGAGAGACTTGTATCTTTCCAAAAATATACTGAAAACTGTTCAGCAGAAGCCATAAATAACTCCTCCAGGTTCTTAGTGGGTTTTCATGCTAGAATCCATATGCTCTCACTGATACAGATCTGGCACTGGAGAGCCATACCATGGCAGTCCACTGCAGTCTGCATCCCCATGTATGACAGAACTGGGAATGGTTGTCCTCAGGTTTTCTTGTGCTGCTGACAAGCAGGGTCTCACGGAGCAGAGCAGGTACAGTTTGCAGAGGGGTGCGGACAGTTCATTTCTGGCTGGTGCAGAAGGCAGGAGATCCTCCCTAGCCTCTTCACCTTCTGTCAAGATGCTGGTCTGGAGGCCAAATCTGCAGTCTATATGGCTTCCAGGGGATATTAAGAAGACTTCTGTAGAAATTAAGCTCTTATTTAGGTGGAAGAAGAATTAAGGCTTGGCATTGCTCATGGTGAGAAAGAAACCCTGAACACTTTTAAAAGTGGTTTTAACCAACACAGTATTGTCTTCAGACAGAGGCTGCATTTTTTAAAGCCCTTGAACGTTGGAGAGATAGACTGTAAACTTGAACCACCAGTCTTTCGCCTAAACCTTCCCATGGCACACAAAAACAATACACAAAGACCCCAAAAGCAACTGTTTCAATGCCAATGACATAAGCACTGGAGATAGCATGGGAGCAGCAGATGAGAGCTGAGTGTTGCAGTTGAGGAATATGGTCTGGTGAAAGAAAGGAAAAAATATAGCAGAAAAAGATAGGAAGAAAAACAAAAGCTTTAATAGCATTGGTTTAATGACAGACTTGTCCTTCCATTTCGTAAGGCTGAATGCATTGAATATCATATAGAGAAAATGATAAATATAGGTAGAAATTTATTTACTGGTTGTTTTTGTGTTCTTTGTTTTTCCTCCTGGGAAGCCTATGTCTTCAGTAGATCTATGCTGCTGATGACTATGTTTAATCCAGAAACAGGCAATTTCTGCATAACATTACCAATGACCTCAGTGGAAATGCCACTGCACAACAAAAAGTGTAGGGTTATGGATGTACAATCCAGCTCACAACTGAACACAAGTGAAAAATAAATTCAGACTCGTTATAGCAAATTCTCAAAGAGTGGTCTAGCTTTAGTATGAGGAAGGTACTTTTCTCCTCTTTCTCATGGGTTAAAGAAAGCTTTTTTTTCCTCTTCCTCTAAACAGGGACATGAAATGCCCAAAGCATTGCAAAAGCAGAAACCTCAGAAGCAGTGCAGGTTTTACAGTGTTTTTCAGCCAGCTCTTCCTCAGCTCACCAGATGCAACCATCCCAGCGTGCAGAGTCCAAATGCCAGTTGGTCAGTCGTCCTCAGCATGTAAATTGCCTGCATGGCAGTTTCAACACAGTCCTCTAAATTTCTCAGTCTCAGTTTCCCTTTCCATTCTTAAGGTGGTTGTTTCAATTCACAGGCCAAAATCCAGCAGATCCCTTTTAATCTTCTGGAGCTACACACACATATTCCCTATATACACTGATTTTATCTGCACTTTTTTTGTGTTCCCTGACTGTACCAGAGACTGTTTTCTTTACTTGTATTTTTAGGAACAATTCAGAACATGTAGCTTTGGATTTCCTGTGGCTGATTTCTATAATGATGACCCCAACTTATTTCCTGTTATGAGTTCATTGTCATGTCTCAAGGACATGACCATGTTCCCATTGCCTAGTGAATCCTTGCATGTCATTTGAGCTGTCATAAGAGTCTGTGTGCATGCTGTCAGGCTGTTGCAAAAATGAGCTAACACGTAACAGCTTTAACCCCAGTGGAAGAGGGCAAAGCTGAACGTGTCTTGCCTCGTTTGCCAAGGAGTGAGGATATGCCAGAGTAACTTTCTGCAGCTCAGCTGTTGCTTAGCTCCTTGGTAGGTCCGTTGTGCATTTTGATCTCAGAAACCCTGGAGCTGATTTTATTTCAAAAGAAAAATGAATAGTGGACTGGAACAGGAGAATTCTCCAGTCAAAACAGGAGGAGCACAATGAGCCCACACAAGCACTCTTATCTTCTCTGGTATTCAGCTGGCTCGCTCTGCCCTGTCAAAAACAATCCCAGAGCTTTATCTTCTCTCAAAACACGTCCAGCCAGTTTCCAGCCTCCTCCAAAAGACTCACAGAAGAAGCGCCCCCACCTTGCAAACTCTCTTTCATTGATCTTAAATCTGTGACTTTCTTAGGAGCACTACCAAGCCACCACCAGTGTCTGAAGAAGATTCAAAGAACTCGTTTTCCCTGAAGCCATGATGCATGCCCAGATAATATGAACATCCTTTTCCGAGTAGATAGATAAGATTAATGAGAAGCCATCCCAAGTATGATCTTTCTGCCCCACAGACGCTATCTTCACAAATATAGCAGGACCTTTAGTCCTCTCCAGTGAAAGTGTGGGATGCTGCTAACATATGGAATATTTCTGAGCAGTACTTCTTGACACTGAGCTGCCCAGTACTGTTTTCTCTTCTATCTGTCACAAATCAGGTGCAGAATGTTTCTGCATCCTCTAGTGCCATGCAACAGTGGTTCTGTTTAAGGACTTACTACAAAACATTGTACCATACACTTGTTTTTCCTCCTAATGTTGTTCTGAGCTGTATTATTTTTTGCTGGAGCCAAAGTCCCATTTCTCTTCTTGTAGCACTAGCTGCCACTTCCAGTACCAGGCTATCACTTCTCAGTTGTTTGCGTATTTGTGCATTAAGGTGACCTACATATTTCTCTAGAGACTGGACAGCAGATGGTCCTTACACCATCTGCCATCTCAAGATGCTGCCTGAGTGGCTTGGGGGTCACGGAAGTGGGAGATGCTGGTTGCTGGATAAATAGCATGCAGCTGAGCTTCCTGTGAAGTGCTCTGCTTGTTTGTATAAACAACTTTGGCCTGATGTGGGCCAGCACAGTAACGTCCAGAAAGTAGGTCAGACAGGTTACTTTGGCAGCAATTAGAACATTGGTTTGAGAGCTATTGGAATCAGGGAGACATCTCACTGGGCACTGTGGTGGATGGGGCTGGAGCACTTATCCCGTGAGGAGAAGTTGGGGGTAGGAGGATATTTAGCCTGGAGAAGAGGCAGCTTTGAGGGCCTCTAATGGCAGTCCCGCAGTACCTACGAGGAGATTATAAAAAAGACAGAGAGAGGCTTTTCATAGGGCTGTAAGGTGAGAGGTGAAGAGGCAATGGGCACAAGCTGAAAGAAGGGAAGTTCAGGCTAGGTATAAGAGGAAACTTTTACACTACAAGGACTGTTACACAGGAGAATAGGCTTCCCAGAGGTCATGCAGTCTCTATCCTCAGATGTTTTCAGACTAATATAAAGCCCTGAGAGACCTCGTCTAAGATCACAGCTGAGCTTGCTTTAAGCAAGAGGTTGAGCTAAAGACCTCCTGTGGTCCCTTTCAGCCACTGAGCCCATGATTAAGAATCAGTCTGGTTTTTGACAAATCCTGCCCAAATCCCAGGTTGCAAAGGGCAGTCACAGCTGAGAGCTCACATTATGGAAAGCCATCCCAGTCTTTCTGGCGCAGACAGAAAATATAGACCAAGTTTGACCAGTCCATAGCCAATACAGACAAATTTCACACAGCACAATGTGTCAAGTTATTGAATGATTAAGACTTAATTTTCAAGGGTAGCAGCTATGTATGAATCCTTCCTTTATTTTCTCTTTCAGAGGGCCCGAGTCTCTAATCTCCCATGCTATCTCTGTCAGAGCAGGGAATAGCCAACATAGCTAGCTTATCTTGCCAGCTAGCAGGCAGCTTCTCTGCTCGCCTATCAGAGCCAGTCCCCTGCAAAGCACGCGTTTAGTCTCCACAGTGTTAGCTCCTGCTGTGTCATTCTGTCCTTCCCCCCCTCGCTTGGTCTTCCTGTCCCTCTTCCCTCTGTGGCAGGATTACAGTACCAGTGTCCTGCTGCTGGCGTGCCCTTGTCTGAGCTTTCTGCCTGACTTTTTTTCTCTTCTCAGCTCTTCTCTTTGCTCCGGTAAGTCTGATGAACAGCTTCCTCGCCATCACTGCTTGGTGGCATGGTGCAAGGGCTTTAATCTAAGTACTTCCCTTTGGGACTGTCAGCCCATGTTTTCTAGGAAAAAGCCTATGTGTGGCATAGGGCACTGTGTGTGGTGTGTGAGGAAAACAGACGAGTATCTAAGGTCGTTGATGAAAGTAAGAAATGCTTCTCTAAAGAGTGATCAACAACTTTTAAGCTGACTTGGTAGAGCTTGCCTTTAAGTGATACTAGGGGCTATGGCTGGTTTGCTGCAACAGTAAGTGATTGAGACTCAGGTGCCACATGAGACTTCAGAAAGTCTCTGAGTCTGGTTCTTTCCATGCTTGTATGGAAAACTTCCACAAAGCCTCCAACCTTTTGTTGTTTTGTACTAGAAAACTGTGGGTAAAGCATAAAGCTATTCAAATGTATCATGTAGTTGATAAAGCTGATTTTTATCGGCACTTTCTGAAGTAATACTGTTTAGTTTTAGAGCAGTGTCTAGACTCTAACAAGGCACTTTTATTTTTCTGGAGGGTAAATGGAGCTACAGTGGTGTGGTTCATTCCAGAGTTTAATAGGTGCTGCTTTGAGGTGTTACTGTAGTTCAATCTGGTGTTATGTCAAGGTAAAAATTCAGATTTTATCAGCATATGCTGGCTGGCATAAGTATATGGAACATTTTGCTTTAGAGAATTGTGTCTGTGTATGTGAATTTTGAGCATAAAGTGCTAAATACCATTACCCATTTTAGAAGCGCTTAAAATAACTCCTGGCTGCAGAGCAGGTGCCATGTGTCCTTCTGCTGGACACATGGGGAGGCAAGAGCTAAATATAGACCGGTTTGTAAACCCTCCAGAAGTTCAAGCTGCAAGAAGTGATGGAGGAAGCAATTCCTGAGAGAAGGAAGGGGAAGCAATTTGTTTAAAAAAGGTAAACAAGACTCTGCAATAGTATACAAGAGAGTGTGCCAGAGAAGCTAAGCAGAGGATGTTTGGTTTGTGGGTTGTCCAGGCCAGGACGGTGCCGTGGCAGCAGGGTCCGCTCCAGTGGTGTGAGTGGTGGGCTGACGCGTAGCCTGGCCCAGGGGACAGCTCTCCCAGCAGCAGGACAGTGGTTGTAGCTCTGCTAAATCAGGAGCTGGCTCTTGCCAACTGACCTTTTACTTTGGAAATACTGGCTGATTTCAAAGCAAAGCAAAGGCAAATCATGCCGTACATGTGAAATGTTAAGGGGGATGGTCAGAGACATAAAACTTAGCATGTTACCAGACAGAGCTTAGCAGCACACCTTTTCCTGTTGCCTCTGAGTGCAGCTGTGGCTATGCTGTGTGCTCAGCCTGGCTTTGTGCCTTTGTGACCAACTGCAGACCGCTGCTGCTCCAAGCACCAGCCTCACTGTGGGATGGCAGGCATGGCCACGAGTCCTCCTACAGAAAGGCATCAGCCTGGGACCAGTGTCTGTCACCACCCACCTCAGACTGGAGGTCACCCATGCCCCAAGGCACTCCATCACTCTCCTGGGTTATCCCAGAGTAAGGAGGAGACTGGAGAAGAGCTTCTCCCACATTAGGGAGGCAGTAGCAGCACCCTCTGGCTCTTGAGGGTGTTTTGCACTGGAGGGGGGGAGGACCAGGTGACTATCTGTAGGCAGCAACAACAAGTGTCTGGGATCAAGCTTCGATCCAAAACACCAAGGGCCACCAAAGATACTGATCTCAGGGTTGTGGAACAAGTCCAGGATTTGGGAGTGCAGAAGGAGCAAACTAAACAAGATGCGATACTCAGACTCTGTCAGATAACTGGTCAATCCTCCCCCTGCCATAAAACAGGATAAGACCATGTTGGAAATTCAGGTGCCTGGAGGCAATAGTAATGGTAGTAGGAGCTGCAAAACTCAAGAGGTAGATAGTCTAAAATTCTTTGAGGAGCCAAGGAATTCCTCTTCTGGGCTCAGTCACCTGTATGGCATTACTGTGTCTAAGATAATGTTTAATGTGAACACTTTGGGTCCTGCTGAGATTGGCACCAGAAGGCTTTTATGGCCTGATAAGGAAGAATTCCTGATGTACATCGAGGTTAAACATGCTGGAGCATGAGGAGGAGTGGGGGCAACTGCAGTAAAATGTCCCAGCATCAAAGGCTGTAGTGGGCTGCTTTCAGCAGATGAGAGCTGCCGTGTGTCCCTAAATATAAACTCCATGACACTGTGGAAACCATTACGCTAAATAAGGTACAGAAGTCTTAACAGGCATTGTGTTTGTGCTTTAAAGTAGTTATCAGACCTTTGGGGAATGGAATAAAACATTAAAATATTTTTTGTGTGTGTGTAAATGCAATCTTCAGTATGATTTGGCAGGTGGAAACCCTTGGGTTGAAGGTTTGTCGCTGGCTTTTTCTGTGGTTCCTGCCTACTCACTGTTCCAGGCTGGTGGCCTGAACCTCAGCAGATGTGTATTGCCATGGTTTCAGAGACTGCTCATAACCCCTTTCTAACCAGGAAGGTATGTTAGGGAAGATTTCCTGCAAGGCCAGCTTTTAAATGCCTTGTGTCCTTGATTCTAAACATCCAGTTTCACTTTCATTCACCCGTGGTTCTCCCTTATTACTGAGAAACACGGAGCATAAATTGATCACTGCTGTTGATTTAAAGCCTACTGCGTTCGCAGTCATGCTTTATGATTCATGTAGGAGGAAACCTTTAGCAAGATGGTGCTGCTCCATGAACGATGCAGTTGGGAATTGGGAGGCAATGAAAGGAGGGAATCAGGATGCTGTGAGAACCACATCAACTTGTGCCTTCTTACAAAGAGGGGGAGATAGTCGGAAGAGAAATTCATATTTGTAAATGGAGCATTTAGTGATCCTGTTCTCCTTTTGTGATGAACGTATTACAAAAATAGCTAGTTTCAATTGGAGATATACTTTGTGAGAGTTCTGTTCTGTCTAGACAAGAGCTGGTGATCCTCTGTTTTCTAGCTGATTGATTGCCAATTGCCAATTAGCTCAAATTAATGAATACAATTGTAAACACTAGTCTGAACATGACAGAGATAAACACATATTTTGTGGAGCTTCTAGCCTAGCATTTACAATAATCTTACTGACCTTGAATTAATTGGCAGTCAATTAACTCTACTTGAAACAAGATCACAAACTGTAGTTTAACATTCATATTATCTGGAATTATTTACCTAAATTGCACGTGTAGACTTTAATTTTTCAATGAAAATTTACCTCATTATGACATCAAATCAGACAGATATCATTTTACAATCACTTTGCAGTGATAAAATGACCATGCAACAAGCAGGAAGGAAAGAATGGGATGCATCTATCTGACAGGGTCTCTTGAGACCATGTCCAGCTACCTTCCCAAGCTGTTTCTGCTGGCAAGTTGTACTTGTGGGAGGACTGCAGGGGCATGGATTTATAGCTAACAGTTTTCAACACGTACTGAGTCCCACTCAGAGCTTTCAGTTATTTGCTTGAGATGATAAGCCTTAATTTTTTACTGTCTTATCTGTAAGCCCAGTCAAATAGCTAGACAATCAAGGCTTGAAAAATGTTTCCTTAGCAATGCACTGCACTTTTAAACATCACTTTGGGGAGAGTTTAATAACAAACACCAAGTCATGTATTACAGTGAATTCCATCTCTCTTATTATATACTGCCTTTGGCCAAGTTAGTTTATGATATTGAAAGCTGTAAAAATGCAGACACCATAGAAGATATATGTTACAGCCAACTGAACAGAGAACAAAATGCTTCCCAGTGAGTACCATGTTTTCAAAGCAAGGTGTCTTTTAAAAAATAAGCAAGCAACCACCTCAGATGCTGGGACAGAACTAAGCAAGCAGTCTTCTTCCTCTCTTCGTTCCCCACTGGCACCATTGAAAATGATATCATTAAAGGGAGGAACAAAAATCAGCCTGCAAAAGAAAGAGAAAGGACTTGCGGCTATAAAGTGTACAGAGTACTGTAGTCAGCAGAAGTGGGGATTAGCTGCAGTGAGAGACCAAGCTGTGCACCCTAAACCTCATGAGGCCAATGCAGCAGTGACAGCAGCTCTGCTGGCACTCTGAGAAGGAAGTAGACTTCTCTACACTGAGTGTTCCAGCTGCACACAGTCAGATATGCTGTTTCTGCTGGCCAACACCTTGCAGGAGCTGGGAGCAGGTGCCCAGAACGCTCTTGCTGACACTCTCATTGCCAGGTCCTGGGTAAGACGGAGCAGGCTCCAGAAGAACACAGACATTTTGGGAGCTCTGGATTTTCCTGGCTGAGTGCAGCCACTCAAAGACATGGGAAACAAAAGCTTCCTTTTGCAAACTGAGAACAAATTAGCTGAAATTTGCCCCAGAAAACATCATCTATCAACCTGTGTTACACCCAGTCGGTTTTACTTCACTGTTACTTATTCTGTATTTTGTACTTTGTCAGAGAAGCTGTCAGCAGCATGCAGCAAGTGCAAGAGAATAGTGGTTTATGTCTGTTTATCTTATTCTTTGCTGTTATTGTGACAGCATGAAGCCAGGCCTCTTGTAGATCAAGCACCACACTGGGCTCTTCAAGAGCACAGCACAATTTTGGTGCCCCAGTTTCATTTAAAATATTCCTTTTTCGTGATCATTGACTTAAGATGTGCCAGCAGGGGAGAAATAGGAAATTAAGTTGATGCAGCTCTGAAGTGAAGCTGCCCATATTGGTAGCCAGCATCGCAGGTAAACAGATCAAGAAGAGTAAACATGTTGCAAATAGTATGTTCAGGAAGGGAAATGGTATAAATTACTCAGGTGTAATTTTGTGCGGTATAGCTGGCAATGGGAGTAAGAGGTTTTGATTTTTAAGTAATAGGTTTGGGCAGGCTTTTCCTCCTGGAAAGTATATTATTTGCTTTTCTCCCTGCAGGCAAATCACCTCTGTTGTTCAAATGCGACATATTTATAAAGCCAGAGCCAACTGATGAGCTGCTGTCCCAAATTCCACACAAAATCACTCACGTGCTGGCTGAGCTCTGGGAACAATTAGAAGACTAATTTAGTGTGCTTTTAAATTAACCTTCCATTTGTTTGCTGTCAGGTACTGCACGAAGCATGGAGAATGACCAGTCTCCCACATTTCCTGGGCAGGACATCCAGGGGCAGAGTGGGGACAAACCTGACCCTGGCTCACAGCCCCCTGCTCCAGCCGCCATGGAGCAGCCAAGCACCCACCCTGAATCAGCTGTGTGCGACATCTCAGAGGAGCTGAGCCGGCAGCTGGAGGACATTATTAAAACCTACGGGTCTGCCACAAGCCTGATGGAGAAAGAAAGCACCACCACAGGAACTGACAGGCCTGAGAAGGGAGAACCAGGCAGCGTGGAGGATGTGGAGTATGAAGATGCAAATGAGGAGAGTGAAAAAGAGAAGCTGATTCCTGGGGATGCTTCCAGAGTAAAGGAGCCCAGCAGCAGTAAGGAGCAAAAGCTGGAAAAGAAAATCCTAAAAGGACTAGGCAAGTACTTTTATACTTACACAGCCCTTTTGTGAACAGAAGTAAAATGTCCTTGCTCTTTCCCACGTAAAGCCTCTGCTTTGGATGATAAGGATTTCTAGTTGCCACTGAAAATTGCAGTATAACTTTTCTCTAAGTGATAATTATTTTCAGCGATTACCTGACAGATACACATAGGCTGTATCAGGTATTTGTCCTTTTAAAAAGACAAAAAGTTAGGATTTTATCACACAAATCTGACACCCAAACTAGTTATCTGAAGCTGTGAGTCTGATGACACAATGCACAGAGTTGCTTCTTAGACAAAGGAAAACCTGGCCTCTCGTTCGTGCCTCAGTAAATTTTTTCTTCCCTTGCTTGCTTCTCACCGGTATGACTTCTCACCGGTCATAATGGTGCTAATCATACTATGTGGTGTCGGAATCTGCAGAACAAATTCATTGTCATGCCCAGATTACTTTTCATCTAGCAGACCTTCAGACTCATCACAGACGATATGAAATAAGCCAATAAGCTTATTCTCTCTAAGAGTGCTTAGAGAGCACCTTGGCCACAGCAGGGCTCTGTTAGCTGAGCTAGAAAGAAGTCTTAGCAAGCTTTTGTAAAGTATGTCCTTTCTGCTGGGCAGCCACTAGAGAGCAATGTAGTTACATCTCAATCCAGCAAATATGTAATTTATTTCCCCTCCTACGTTTGACTCCTACCAATCTTCAACCCTCTCCTTTGCGTGAGAACCCAAACCCAACTGCAGAGTAAGCCTACAGAAAAATCACTGCAGGAGGTTCTTGCAGACAAGAGACTAAGCATAGGGCAGAGCAGGGATTTTTTCCCCCAAATTCCTTGAATGTCCAGGAGAAAGAGTTCCTCAGTTTCTAATTGCCTTGGCGTTGGTACAGTTATTGGTAGCTCTCCAAGATCAGTGAAAACACTACCGAAGCACAGCTCTTCAGCTGCACTTGCAACGGTTTTCACTCAAGGATTTTATTTTAGCTCTCTTCAACTTATTTATACTGGTTCTGTAGAGAGAACTTAGTGTGAAATAGTGGATTTTTTTTCTACTGGCAGTATTCCTGGACTGCAGTAGACTTGAAGTAGAAAAAGTGCAGCCTAAAGTAGAAAGCAAATTTGCTCTCACAGCCTTGGGAAAAAGAACCTTTTGGAAAAGCATGGCCAAGCCCCTGGCACCACAGCCATCCTTATCTCCAGGGATGCCAGGGACATTTTGTATTTGAAGAACAAGTGGCTCATACTCAGGGCTGAAAAGAATACCAGGAGATATCAGAAGAGATGCAATACTACGTGGCTGCACAGCGATTTAGCTATGCACAGCCAGATAGTTATTAGACTGTCTGTTATCCATACTCTCTCCACCAAGTCAGGGAATAATTTATACCACTATCACGTAGCCCAGACCTCGCTGGCAGTACCTGCTGCTCTCTGGTTGTTTCCTTCCACACCATAGTCTCTGTACCTAACTTAATCTTCCTTACCTTTTGTAGAGGTTGAGCAGCACAGGAGCTGAGTACACCAGCTTTGATCAGTTTTCACCAGCAAAGAGATCTGGTTTCTGAGTTTTCAGTATCCAGACCCTTTCCATCCTATCTCAGTCAAATGTGCCATATATGTGACCCAGTCGTGTTGCAAAAACATTAAATGAAAATCAGATTATACAGGACAAAAGCATTTCACAGAGAATGCTTTTGCTAGAAGGCAGCAGATTACTGAGGTCTGAAATGGAGGAAAATTCAAGCATGTTTGTTCTTATGGGGAGCTGAAAAACCCAGAAATTAATAGCAAAAATTACTCTGTTACATCCAAAATGCCTAATTTCTCCCTGAGTTTTTACAGATCCATGCATTAAACAAACAATTTCATAACAATACACCAGGTGCAAACTACCTCTACCATTAAATCTCTGCTTTGTTTTTTTAAGGGAAGGAAGCCACCCTACTGATGCAAACCTTGAACAAGCTGAATAGTCCAGAGGAGAAGCTGGACCTGTTATTTAAGAAGTATGCTGAGCTGGTTAGTACAGCATCGGTTATTTTCTGTGCAAACTGTCTATATAGGAAGGTATAAAACATATGCCATGCAGCATGGTCAAATTTCATGTAGTAGCGTCTGTCCCGTTAAGTAAATCCCAAAATAATTGTCAGGGTCAAATAATGAATTACAGGTGAGAAGGAGAAAAAAATAAAACGTGAAGAAAACAGGCTGGACTTTGGGTTTTTGAAGTTGATGAGGCAGAATATTTGTGCTTAAAGGTGAATCTACCAAACTGACCCTCACTGGATGCTAGTGTCTAGGCTCCTGTCTTCACCATCTGCAAGGAGTTTTGCATGCCTCTGTATGTGGGTGTTGCTTTAAGTCACATATTGATGATTTAATCAAAATAATACAGGGATTAGTATAAAATGTTAGAAAGCAGGAAATTAAAAAATAGAGAACTGAGGTTGATAATGAGAGAAACCACAACCCAGTCAAATGAAGATTCAAAGCCCCTGCCACCATAATGTCACCTCAGTAACAATGCCACCTACCTGTCTGTTCTTTCCACACTTAAGATGGG
Source organism: Coracias cyanogaster (assembly GCA_033124195.1). Lineage (NCBI taxonomy): Eukaryota > Metazoa > Chordata > Aves > Coraciiformes > Coraciidae > Coracias > Coracias cyanogaster. The sequence goes on from JAVSBS010010374.1 coordinate 22,182, forward strand.
TTATTCTCAGATCAAGTATTTTCTTTTAAGTAGTTACAGGACTCTGTGGCCTTAAGATGTGGAAATCTTTTAAATTAAAAGGGTGCAGCATTTTGCAGTTTGTGGAGTACTGAAAAATGTGCCGAGCAGGACATTGACTTCATAATCGATTTTATGCACAGATATGTCCATGTCTCATCTTAATGCGAAGTTCAGAATTTCCTTTAATTCATGCAAAATTCTTTCATTTCATAAGTTGGGTTCAGGATGTTTGTGGTTTAGTTTGTGCTTAACGGGACTTCATGCCCACAGATTAACTGAAATAAGTCTTATTATTCCTCTATAACGTACTCTCCACTGCATTCAAATGTGATTGGAGCACTGTATAAAATAGGGACCATACTGCATATAACTCATGAAGGAGAAAGGTGCTAAAACATAAATTCAGCGCATTCAGTTTTGACATTTTGTGCAATGTCACTGAAATAATTTTATAAATACAACAGAAAGCTAGTTGGAAAAAGCCTTACACTGCTCACTTGGCACAGCTGAGGGGTGCAGTGTGATTAATAACTTGTCAGCAGTCGGCTGCAGTAGTTACCACTCTCTCTGCTCCCTCTCGTCTATCCCCATCACGTACTTCAGGTCGCATTTTTCTTTTGCCAAGTTGTTTTCCAGCCAGATCAGCTCCCTGGTCCAGTGAACCATGTGGCAACACAAGCACTTGTTGCAGCACAGCTCAGGGGAAGGTGCAGCCAGGTGCCAGGCTGAGCTGGGTGCTGGCAATGGCTTCAGCTGCATTAGGTAGTGCTGCTGCTGGCGGTGGCTTAAGAGGCTGTCTGTACTCAGGGCATCAGCTCTTCCCTACAGCTCTATGCTATTTAACTGTTCTCATATGCCCTGGCACAGTCTGTAATGACAGGTACACCAGAAAAGGGAAGGCATCAGGCAAGAGCATGGGCTGGTGTGAAGGAAGCCATTGCCTGCGGGGACAGGGAAGCAAGACAGTGTAGCCATTTGGGCACAAGCTTACCACAGTACTAACCATGAAGGAACATTTTATTCACTAATACTAGTGTAAGCAGAGTGGTTTGGGTTAGTAACACAGACTGTGCTTTACTTCAATTTTTGCCTACAAACAGCTGTGGCAGAATTGCTTGTGACCAGTTTATATTCAGAGATCCCGAGGGTCTCACAAGAGCTGAGTTCAAGAACTAGACACTAATAAATAAATACAACTGTTGTCATTGTCTGCAACGGGGTCAAGATAAAACTTTTTTTTTCCTAAATTGAGAGTTTATCTCTAGGTCAGCCTTCCAAAATCAGAATTCCTTCTATTTATAGTTAATTTTAGCTAATGTTTCATTAATTATCCTTTACAATTGATCATTGGTGGCACTTTTGTTATTCTTATTTGCCAGTGAATTCCCTTCTTCACTGGAAAAGTAACACCATGTCTTAGACATTCCTGAGAACTTTGAAACACAAGTTTCTAGCACATGTTGTTTTTATGGAAAAAAAAAAAAAAGGAGCAAAAAATGCTTGGAAGACTTCTTATATCACGATTAAGACTTATTTTATTCTAAGCCCCCTATCTCAAGCACAGCTTGAGTGAATCATCTAAAATTTGGATAAATCATTATCCTCTCAGCACAGGCTTCGCATGCAAAATGTGAAGCAAAAGAACCTTTTTGGGGTTTTTTAAAAGGAAAGGGATAAAATCAAGCCTATAAAGGAAAACAAATCTCAGCATTAATTAAAGAGAGGCTTTTTTTCCCTACAATACTAGAAAAATTATTTCAGATAGTGCAGCTTGATTGGATGCAAAAGCCCCTGGTCTATTCTGTGGAGGTAAAAACACACAATATATGTGCTGAAAGTTGGGCATAAATTGTAAATATATTTCAAGCTGATGATTGCATTGTTTTGTAGTATGCCTAGTTGTGATTTGATTGATAATACACAGAGATCTCTACTAGAAGCATAAATTACAGAACTTCTGCAGAAAACAGATCCTTGGGCAGAGGAAGTGTAAAATATGATGCCTACCAACTGTCTTGTTTGAGCTACACAGACTGATTTGGGTTAATAGTTAATAGTGGTGGTATCATATTGTTAGATAATGTAATCTTAATAGCAACTGTTATTGTTAAGGTTTGCACATTGTAGCTCCTGTGGTGCTGTTTTTCAGCCAGAAAACATTTGGACTTTAGAAATATCTCACAACGTATGCACACCTGTCATACAGCTGGAACGGGGGATTAAATCTTCAAACGCTTCAGAGGTGAAATGCTTCTTTGACATGACTGTTACAGTGTTAATTTGCAGTGCAGGAAATTTTTCAAAACAGCCAGTAATAGGTGTGGGTTAGAAGAAATCATCAGTCTGTGCCAGGACTGCTATTAGCAATTCTGTTCTGCCCCTCATCCACCCTCCAAATACAACCTCCTCCCCGCCAGCCCTCTAGGGAAGGCAGGAGCCACACACCCACAGGAACAGCAGGTTCCCAAGTGAATGCCAGGGACTGACCAGGTTTTCTTCAGTGATTACATAGAGCCAAACAGCACAAAAGAGGTTTGATTCTCCACAACCCACCTCCATTAATGATGGGACCTCCAGAAACACAACTGATGGATGGTCCCACGTGCACCCATGAGCAAGAGGAACCTGGCAAGAGGAGGTGCACACGCATCCTTTTGGGAAACTCTTCCCTGAAGACCATTCTCCTCTATCAGCAGCAAAGCCCTTACACAGATGGCATCCCTGATGTCCAGCACCTCTTTTGATATTGTTTTTTTCCAGCAGGTTCCTGGGTATCTAGGAAGCCACTTCTTTTTCAGGATGCTGCAAAACAGAATGAGTAATTATTGCATTATTTCATGATCTGGAGAAATCTCACCACATAAAGCGCTTCTGGATGCTCCAGTACCTAACACTGAAACAAAAATATTCAAATTCAAACCAGAAAAGGAAGGGTTGAAATGGTGTGACAAGAGTATTAAAAATTACATTCACTCACTCACATGACAGTGCACTGAGAACTACTGCAGAAAGCAGGCTTGGGACTCTCTCCAGGTCTCTTGCTCCTCTCCCATTAGCATCAATAAATACAAAACCTTTCCTAAGAAGTTAAGAAAGTGTGGAGACTTTCCCCCAACCAGAAGAGCTCATTTTCTTTCCTTTCCTGTCCCTCTTTGTTTCATTTTAATCCCTGTTCCCACCCAGCTTGAAGAACATCGTGCCGAGCAGAAAAAGCTGAAGTACCTGCAGAAAAGGCAGACCCAGATCACCAAGGAGAAGGACCAGCTGCAGAGTGAGCACAGCCGAGCCATCCTTGCCCGCAGCAAGCTTGAGAGCCTGTGCCGGGAGCTCCAGAGGCACAACAAAAACCTTAAGGTGAGTGGTGGCCTTATCAAGATACTCAGCAGTGCAGGGGGAAGAAGAGGCTGATGCCTTCCCATCTTGCTATAGTACCAAATCGAAGAAACATTTGCATCTGCATGTGCAATATATAATTATTTATACAATCTAGTCTTGAGGCCTGTTTACACCAAGATCGCTTTATTCCTCATTTGGAAATATCCAAGTGTTCTTGGACATTGAGTTTGCCCACATTAGCTGTAGTCCCTCCTTGTGTTATCAGCGAGCTCAGCACAGAGAAAATCCATGGTGCTACCAGACCAAGTCCCTGGGATTGCAAATGCTAATGATGAATGTGGACAGAGTAATAAGAACACCAGCTTTGCTTCAAGGGACTCACAGAAGTCTGGTGGATGTTTTCATGTAACTTGAGCACTTGGGCATTTTCAGGTGGTCTGTGAGGGTTAGTCAATCAGAACATTTGCCTCAAGTATCAAACCTCAAGACAGGAAGAATGCCAGCACCATTTGTAGAAGTCGTTTGGATTAAGAGAATCAATTCAAAAAGGAAATTTTCAGGAGTGCCAAAAGGCTGGGATCCATATGCCATGCCTGCCTATTGCTTGGTGCATCACGCCATTTAAATGTGAAATTTATAATATGATTATGCTTCTTGAAAAATTTTAGGTTCAAGAAATATATTGCTGTTGTGATCTTTTTTTTTTCTGAGTACATGTTAGTGATGGTGGTGGTATTATTATACAAAAAGCCTCTGCTTTGATCTATTCAAAATCCTTCTTTATGGTGATATAGTTATGTATAGAATTACGCATATGAATTGTCAGCAGCAAGAATTTCACCTCATATAACCTCTGTTAAGTGTAACAGATTTCCATTCATTTCCAGTAGCTCAGGAGTAAGCCTTCGGGGCCTAGCTCTGACTTTCATTGTACATCGGTAAGAATATAGCTAAGAGGCAGAACAGCCTCACTCAAACTGTGCGCTAGTAGAAGGACAAAAGCAGTTTAACAGATAGGAAAGCCAGAAGTAAATCTCTGTGTGCTCAGTTTAGTAGAGCGAACCTGGTAGTGCCAATTAAATTTCTGCCTGTAATTTGTGCCAGACCTAAGCTATACCTCAATACTGATCCACACTGATTTACCAGAATTCCTTTGGGCAAAGTCTTTCAACAGAAATACAAGCCAATTTTTTACAACAGAAATACAAGACAAGCTTTGCACAGACTTAACTGAGATTTCTAAAACAAACAAATCATATCAGTGGAACAAACCAGTGAAATTAGGGTATAGAGAAAAACTAATTATATTTGGAAAACATATTTGGAACAGGTTTTGCTGAATTCCTCATGCAATTTCCCAGCTACCATATGCTTATTAATGTCACTACTAGAGAACATGATTTTTTCCTTTCTCTTTGCATATAAATAATTCATTACACATTTGAGCTTTACATTTAGGAAAGTCTCTTAGCAGCGTCTTTCCACTTGTTGGACTGTTTTACTTTGGGACTAGGTCCCCTAAATAAACCTATCAATTTCAGACTCAGGCCTGATTTTTATCCTGTACATATGCCAGGTGAGCCAGGAAAGGTACCTGAGCTGATTGTATAGTAGGAAGAAGTCAAATTTTGGCCACTTCTTTCTACCAATTTGGAAACCTTTTAAGATACCCAGAATACTAACTTTCCTCTGGTTCCTGTGTTTTCAGTAAAAAAAATTTAAAAAAACCAGCAAAATTATATATGACAGTAAGACAAAATACACTTGCAGAATGAATTAGGATTAACTTAATAAACAAAGGCACTCAATATTTTGATCTGTTTTTTTCTCTCTGAGAATTTTAACATAATTCTTGGAATATTTGCCTTTAGGATTTAGCTCCTGGAGTTCTGTGAATCTCCAGAATCTCATCTTCTGTTTATTTAAATGAGTGCAATTTTCTTTTGATTATTACTGTACTGAGAGGGCCCAAATCAGGAGAATCCATCAAATGCTATTTTTAAAGTCTCCTGCTTAAATAATTTTTATTTTGGTTTTGGCAGGACAGAGTATCCGATTCATATTTTTTTAGCACTTCTGATTATGTTCCAATGTGTGGAAAATAAAAACTGTAGGAGACTGTCATTTCAATAGCAAAGGAGAAACTTGGCCTGTCCAGATCATGAACTTCCTCTGACTTGCCGTGTGCTACATTATATGCACATCATGTCATGTAAATGTCATCTTCACTCATCTGGTGTGTGGAATTCCCATTAACTGGAGATCGATGCAGCCAAGTGGTGATGAATATGCAATGCAGAGCCGCGCTGAAAATCCACGGGGCAGAGAAGAAAAATTTCTGGTTAGTATTGGATACTGGCCTTAAAATCTGACTTACATAAAGTCCAACTATTCAGATTATTTCCTTGAAGTTACACTTCACAGCAGAAAACACATTTAATTCTCCCTCCAAGAAAAGTGGAATAAATGTTCACGAAATAGCAGAATGCATTCCCACCGCAATAGACAGTAGCTCTGCTAAGACCAACAGCAACACATTTCTCTGGGTGGTGTTCATGTTCTGCCAATTATCTGACAGTTTCATGGCTACTTAGCATCTTACAGTGACATGAACATCTCCAGTGGCTTGTCCTTCCAGCTAGAAGGCATTAAGCAATGACGCTAATACAATGCACAAAAGTTAATAGCTTCAATTGTGAGCTTATTATGGGCTCAGCTCCAAACTGGCTCAGACCGTAGTGCCTGAGAATGAAGAGACCAGTTCACTGAAAACAAGGAGTCTGCACTCATATCATCCTGGCTGATATGACTTCAGCAGACCAACAGTCTTCCTGAGTCACCCCAGAGAGGCATGAAGATCAGAGACAATCTTGCCCGTCTATTTGCAAATTACATTCTAGTGATAAATCTCAAACAGTGAAATATCCTTGTCTTAATTTTACAATATTTTATTCAATGCATTCTTACATTTTTAGCAGTAAAACATCAGAGTGATAGCAGTACTGCAGTAGGACACAAGAATATATCTTTCATAGGGTAGATATGGAGTATAAAGATTAAGAAGAAGGGGCAGAGGAAAGGGAACAACTGTTTATGGCTGGACTTCAGTCTTCCACAACTGGAAATCTAAAAAGAATTTACAATGCTTTGTTTTCCTCACTAAAACTGAACACTTAATTTAAAACTATTAAAAGAATAAGCACAGAGTGAGGCATTTGACATGGCCAAGTATGGTTTGCATGATAGGAGTTCATGATGATGCTGAGAAGTCAACACCCCAAACACTGTCTGCTCCCTACAACCAAGAGAGTCAGGAGATCTAGAGTCCACACAGCTCCTTCAGCTGCAACAGCAGTGACACAAAACAGAAGTCAGTCTTCAAGCCTCCAATTTTAGGAAAAACTTCAAGATATTACTTTACATTATGGAGTCTTGAAATGGGAAGAACTAAGGAACCTATGGGAAAAAAAGTGCATTTTCTCTGGTTGTGGGAACAGGTATAAGCAAAGAGTTGGGGCTGGGCCTTGTGGTAATAAAACCTAGGTGATCCCAGTGGTTTGGGGTTTTCCAGACTGTTCCTGCCAAGGTGAGGTGGGTGAAGGGGCGCTGGCCCCACAGCCCCAGAGCAGAGCTAGCAGGGACACAGGGCTCTGCTGGTGGCACCATGAGCATCCAGCCCCCTCCCTGGCTCCAATGCAGATGCAGCTTCAGACATAAGTTTTTACAGCTGTTAAAGGCTCAGATTTAAAGCAGACACCTCCAAAGACCCATCGCTACTCCCATGGTATTATCAGTAGCACCTAGAAGCCTCTGAGATTGAAATTGTATTAACCTAGGGACTGGGCATCAGCCTACCCTCAGCTGGCCACTGGCAGCATCCCAGCCAGCTTGCTGGTTTGGCAGAGCACTGAGGCACAGAGGGGCTTGTTCCTTGATGCAGGGAAGAGGCAACGCCTGCAGGTCTCTGCACAGTGCCATAGCCACACAGTCGCCTTTCTGCTCAGCCAGCTCCTCTCACACACACCCACACTTAATCTGTAGCTGGGATCTCAAGGATTTAAAAAATCACTGCCATTGTATGAGGGACTCTGAGGAGCTCTCTGGGACACACCCCAGATCCCTCCACCAAGCAAATATCCTCCTCAAATATCTTTCTTTGCCAAAGCAGAAGAGGTCAAGAGAAATACTATGCCCTGCAACTAAATGCTTCCTGGCTCAGTATCTTTAACTATGAATCTTTGTCTTGTCTCTGTGCTCGGTATAATTATTCTACCTCAGAAGAGAGGATAAGCAGTAAATAAGATCCTCTGAGTTACACATGCATAGTTTACATTTGCATAGTTGCTACTCTCAGGATGTCGCATTTCACCTTGTAGCAGAACAGTTTGATGTGACATACACAGAATCCACCAATTTTTTATTTTATATTCAGCTAGATTTATTACTCCAGAGAGCTTTAAATCACAGCAGTGATGTGTTATAACACCATTGGTCCACTGAAACAATGAGGTATTTTTGAGGAAGGATGTTTTGAAGCCATTGAAATAGGACTCCAGATATGCAAGTTCAATTTCTCACTCCGTCTTTGACTTCTTGAAGTAAAAGCACCTGGTTATCCTTCTGCTTGCTCAGGGCTACACCTATACCATGGAGAACTGAGAGGCATGAACAGTTTTTTTAAACAGTGTATGAGAGGTAAAATGGGGTCTTGACTTGACCAAAACTGTCTAGGAATTCAAGTTAAATTTGGCAAAGTTTCAAGCAAGCCCTTTCAAAAGAAAATTAAATGTTTCATTTTGGGAATGCTAAAGCAGTGGATTTAAAACACCTTCTGAGTAGCATTTCTGACTACTTTGGAACAGCATTTCTGTTTCAATGTTTTACTAGAAAGAGTTAAACAAAAAGTAACTACAAACAGAACACGCCTACATTTCTGGTCAAACAAAATGTTTCAGGCTAACTCAAAATCATTCTCACCACTTAAAAAAATCAGAGAACTTCTCTTTCACCTTGCTGCATATTTTTCATGCATCCCATTTCTAACCCAGGTACTGAACCAGGACCACCCCCCACTCCCCTGCAAGTCATTCTCCCAGCTCCACCTGAAGTTCTTTCTTCCTACTAAGAAAGACTCCTTCTGGGCACTCACTTTGTTTTACTCTGTCTGAGTACACATGTGTTCTTGTGTAAACTGGAAAGCACAGAGGGCCTCATGGTGATTTCTGCGCAGTACAGTATTATTAGCACTAATAGCTCCCATACTTTCCTCCTGTCATCCAAGACTTTATAATCTCTATCACTCCCCGGTCAGCAAAAGGACAAACATCCCCACCTTGAACAGCAGTTGTCCGAGATCAGGCTTGTGTTGTGCATGCTAAGAAGAAATTGGGTCATTTAGTATTTGTCTTACTTTAAGAGTAGGGCCTGAATCAACACCTTTTATGTCACATTTATAATATAAATTATACCTCATTAGAGTCAGCTAAGGCTTTATTCAAGTATATTTATAGAAAATATCCATATGCAGTGTTATCAGAGGTTTTTATGTAAATAACAATGCTAGTTGAAACGTTATTAGAGTATGCCATTTGCATGCCGTGGAGTGGGTTCTTAACATGGTTCTGGCATGATTTGTAACTACAGCAGATATCATCATGGCCACCACATGTCAGGATTCCATTCCCCAGAAGGGCAGAGCACCCTGGAAGCAAACGTATAAGGAATAAAAATAGTCCGTATTTCTGGATCCAAAGCAATGAATCCAGATTCTTTCTGCATTGTCTTTTATATAAACAAATCCAAAATATAATTTCAATAATTCTTAAAAAATATATATCCAGCAGTCTTTCTCCAGGCAAAATTCTGATTCTCTGCTTTGATTCTGTAAGAAACAGCCCACAAGCTTTCCTTGATTCCACTACCTAATAAATTAGCACAAGTGTTGGTGTCAGTTAAAAAGTTACAGAAAGAAAATTGAGGGTTTGGGAGAGATTCTATAGAAGGTGAAGTATTTCTATTAAAAATGAAAATCCTGAAGACCATAAATTTGATATGAGGATTCCTAGTTAAAAGGAGGCATAAAAAGTGATGGATTTCTCTTAAAAATGAAAATCCTGAAGGCCATAAATTTGATATGAGGATTCCTAGTTAAAAGAAGGCATTTTAAAGGGTGAATTTTTTTTATTCAATCAAAAGGAATTTTGATAAAAGAGCTTTTGACTACTTCCACTGAGTATCTTCTTCCAAAGCAAAAGCTGTGCTGCTGTATCATGAATCAAGATATGCATGTATGTCCCCCTTTCCAGGCTTGCTTTGATCTGAAACTCTGCTCTACATCCATCTTTATAAATGTAAATTCTTAGTTCTCTAATTTTTTCAAGGCCACTGTGTAATTTGCTCTGTAAATTTAGAATCATGCCTAATGCTGAAGCAGATGAAAGCAAGAAAATCTCCAAAGAGGAATGCAAACACGTATAATCCTTTAAAGGGAAGCCTTATGCTACTGTGAAACTGTATCTTTCTGGAACCACTTGTTATGCGTCTTACTTACATGACTGTGTTCTCTCCCATTTAACAACAGGAGGAAACAATTCAGCGGGCACGGGAGGAAGACGAGAAGAGGAAAGAAATCACTAATCATTTCCAGGGCACGCTGAGTGAAATCCAGGCTCAGATCGAGCAGCAAAGCGAGAGGAACATGAAGCTCTGCCAAGAGAACACAGAGCTGGCAGAGAAGCTGAAAAGCATCATCGACCAGTACGAGCTGCGGGAAGAGGTGAGAGCAGCACCCTGGCTGCCCGCGGGGACGGGCAGCAAATCCGGCTTCCCCAGGGAAAAGTAGAAAGCATTGCCAACCTGTCCTCCTGCTGGCTATAGACACCTCTTGCGGGTGTCTCACGGAGGTAACGAGGGTAGCCCCCACCATGCTTTGCCCTCGGAGTGGTACTACACATGCAGTAAGCGCACCGGACTCCATGTGGCAAACTCTGTGGCCAAGGAGTTGTGCAGGCCAGCAACCTGCCTGCAGCACCCAAGGCAGCCTTGCCACTGCGGGGAGAGGGACCGAGGCACCCAGGCAGCAAGGTGTGCCAATTGCCTGCTAAACCACCCCCAAGCCCTCTCACAGCTCACTCAAATTCCCGGATACCTCTCCCAGCACCCCTCTCCTGCTTCCCACCAAGTCCTCACTGAGCACTTCCCAGGTCCCATGTTTTTGGGCAGCCTGCTTTGCTGGTGATGCCAAATATATTTTTGTTCCCTCCAGACACAGGTTGCTGAGAAGGGCTCTGATGTAAATGCTTTGACCCTTCCCCAGAAGCAGAAAATTAAGATGACAGATAAACAAGGTCCTTTGCATTGGAACAGATTCTTCTTTGCAGGCCCAATTCTCACCATAAGATCTAGCAGAAAATAGACAGCTGGGACATTATTCTTTCTGTAAACAGTAGAGTCGGTCAGAAAATTCTGACACAAAAAAAGCCCTTCCAGTAAAATCCCAAACTACCATTTCTTTTCGTTTTATCACAAATGTTAACAAGTATTACAATGGGTCTTTTTATTGTTTCTAAATACATTTACTGTGAGCCTCAGTGCAACCAGACAACATTATCATACTGAATAAAACATAAGTAATCTGTCCTTACAATCTGGAATGCCCAATACAATAAATGCATTTCCAAATCTGTTGCATCATATATGAAGCCTTATGCTGAACGAAGGAGATGTTTGTTCCTGTCTTGTGGTTTCTATGAGAAGAAAATGTAAAGCAGAGAGATGCACTCAGAATATTGATTCCTGTGAATTTTATCTAAATGAAGCAAGAGCGAAGAGGGCTATCAGCAACATTTACATCCTGAAGGTCACCATGGAGCCAAAGAGTTATAGGCCAGAGGGTGTCTCTTGTTCATCTGGTCTGACCTTCTCCACATCCCCACTCACGTACTTGCACACAGGCCCCTCAAGCCCACACTGTGCACGTGCAGCTGGAGGAAAGGGGATGTATAGGGCTTCTATTTATAGAGAGGATGGCATGAACTGTGCACATGCTCCCAAGTACTGCATGTGCAATACATCTTTACGCATTTATCCTCTCAGTGGCTTAGATCCGCTGGCTACTTAACAGCTCAAAAAAAGTGGGTACCCTGCATATTTATTACTGATAAGCAATTATTTGATCTTCAGTTATACTGGATTACACTGATGACTTCATATGTAGATCATAGAACTGGCAGAGATGCTAAGGCACTTAATTTTTTTTCTTTTTCCTACAATAAATCAAAATAGATAATGTAAACAGGTTTTCCTTCCCATGCAAGTCCTGGCACAGTTTGTTGTTATCAGTGCTGTATGTTTTTAGTAATTGCAATAAGTTGGGAGTCTTCTTGTTTTGCAATATCTTTGTCTTACAAGTGTTCCAGTAGATAGCTGTACATGCATGAGCATGAAGGTCTGTGTACATAATTAAACCTGCACATTCAGCAGAATTTATTTTCTTACAGCACCTTGATAAAATATTTAAGCACAGAGAACTTCAACAGAAACTGGTGGATGCCAAGTTGGAGCAGTCTCAGGAAATGATGAAGGAAGCTGAGGAGCGACATCAGAAAGAAAAGGAATACGTACCTATCCTTCTAATCTGTCTATCTTTTCTTTAACATTAGGCCAAAACAAGCCCTGCATGCTATTTCACTAATATATCGGTTTTTCAGGTCCAAGCTGGGATATGGTAGCAGAGACATTTTTATTGCTACTCTCAATGCTCAATGTAAAGGAACAGCCTCTGAAGGGCTGCTTTCATTGGCATTTACACTTTTTGAAGCAAACTGCAGAGCGGTAGGTTAGAGCACAGACAATTCTAGCTAATTCACTGTTACTACACAGTTGATTCATCATGACATTGGGTCAAGTGATGCCATTAGTTTTCAAAGGGCTCTGATATTTGATACTCCATCTCCCCACATGATAAATGAGCACATTAAAACAATCAGAACATGAGCATGGAATTAAAGTGAGATGGCTGAAGGCCAGTATCCCCCCAGGCTCTGAGCCTCCTCAGATGTCCTCCTGTGGGTCCAGGTTTGCCAGTGGAGGAGGCCACAGGAACTACTTGCCCAGACAGAGCCTCCCTTCTCTTTTGCAGGTTACCCCACCCCCCCAACCCCCGTTGGTCTGCCAGTACTTCTTTCAGGCAAAAAGGATCTGGGTTCATTTAGCAGCCTCACTGTTCCTCCCTACCTGGTGGGGGGGACACCTCTAGCAGGGGGACAGGGAAGAGCAGCTCCAGCCAGGCACAGCTGGGACAGGACAAGGGCACTCCTCCCTGGTCTCACATATTTTGCAACTCAATCAGACCAAAATTAATTCTGTCATACTGCCTGGAATTTTCACAGCCATCCTAACATCTACAAAAGATTGGAGTTCAACACTGACACCAAGTCCCTCTTCTCAGCAGTGGCAGCAGCATCTGAGACTCCTCAGTGGGAGCAACAGGTTCTTATTGGCTGGAAGAAAGCTTTAGTTCTCAGCAGTCCTCCAGCTAACTCAGGAGCAGCATGAGAGAGCTCTAAAGAGGATATTTATGCCCTCCCTGTGTCTGGAAAGAGTTACATTAGCACAAGCATGGCCAAAGTATCATAAAATATGGATGCAGATGCAAGGCTTTAAGCGCTGTGGATAGAGCACAAGGGAAACACGGCAAACATCTGTTACCAAAAATTGCCCATAAGAGCATTTTGTCCTCTTTTTCTGCACTGATCTTGTGGCTGGGACACCCACTCCTGCTCAGCTTTACTCCCAGCTAAAGACTAAGGGGGAAAATGAGCTGGGCCTTTTCCATGTGTGTATCTGCATGTCACTGCACGACAATTTGTGGTCCAGCTGAGTACTCCATTTCACTGTGGAGCCTTTGTAAAGCCAAAACCCAAAATTTCATTCATAACAGTTGATTCTTGGCAGATTAAAACCCCAGGAAACATTTCCAAGAAATCCCTTACAATAAGAAAGCAAATTTGGGCTTACTTTACTGCAGTTAGTGAGAATTTTGCTAAGGAGTACCAGATTTCAGATACTAGAACTCAACAACAAAAAGTGAAAGACAGGACACTGGCTATATGGAAAAGTGACATATACAGCCTTACACCAATTACTTTTCTTGCTGTGCCTCACAGAACATGAGTTTTGGGGCTGCCTACAGCCTGTGACTGGTTCTCTTTCTAGCCAAACCTTTTTTGTGTATTTTATCCAGAACTCATATGCACAGTTTTGTTATTTTTATTTCTTTTAAAGCAGTGAAAACCTACAATTGGGAGTGGGAGATTTTCTTTGTGACTTTGCTGTATGTGTGACTAGCACCTGTGAAATAAGAGGCTTGAAAACAAGCTACAAAGCCTTTTAGTGGGTGTATAATGATATGCACCATCTACAAAGAATATTTTTCACACTGTCCAAACTAATGCTTAAAAGTTCTGCCTTTGACGTAGGCTGGCAATATAGGGCTAACAACACCTCAGAGAAGGTAGATTTAGCTGAAGAACTTAAGTGACTGGCCAAAAGCCATACAATGAGTCAAGGAACGATTAGCATGTCATGATTCATCACAGGTAGCCCAGCACCCAGAAAGCTGGCCTACACTTGTCTCCCACCTCAATCATATTGCTGAGCACTTAGTCCCACCCACCTAGCTATTGTGCTAGTATCTGTGGGAGTAATGTATATATATGTGTGTATGAAATCAAGGTGGTTTGGAAGGAGTCCTCTCCTTTAGCTGTGTCTCTCTCCAGCTCAGTAATGTGCAAAGTCAGAGATTTAGTGCATTTCAGCATCCTGTCATTTGAGGGAAAGGTTTTCTGAACTATATACCAATTCTCTCCACACCATTTTTTACATCCCTGTGCACGACTTTTGCTGCAGGATTTTGAAAATATCTTTCATTTTTTCTTTATTCTTTTATCTATTTGATTACTCCTTGAAGGCTCACTTTGATGTCTTCCTATGCAGTTTTTTCCACATAGAAATCTTTTCCCCTAGTCAAAATTTCTTTACCTCAGACAAGGAGAGATGTCCCTCCTGCAGCCTCTGTACATCACATCTCAATAGGCAGGTCATCTCATTGCTTGCACAATTGACTTACACCTGCAACTCAGAATGTGATTTCCTATATAAGGAGCAATGGTTCATACTGTGTGGCCTTCCCAAAGGGCCGACTTTACCTAAGGATGCAATTTTACTATCATCCTGTAACTGGTCAGCACTACTTGGACTTCCTCCCTATACCATACAATTTTAGCACTTATAATACAAACTTTGATGTGCAATTAACTGCAGTTTAAAGCCTCTGTGGCTTTCAAGTATATGACTGGAAGGTATTGATCAGATTTCTATGTAATTGGAGTTTGCTGAGTTTGGCAGCTAAAAGGGAAGCTTAATTTTCATTAAGCCAGTCGCAGTCCCTAGATCCATGTCATTAAATGGGAATGTATGTTCTTGGAGACTGTTTTTTTTCAGTCCTGAGCATGATATGACTGTCTGGGCCTCCAGCAGCTATCACAGCTCTAATAATATAGTATAACATCACCACACTTCACTGAAGTGCTGCTTTGTAAACACCAAATGCAATATTTATTCATTTCTTTATACTTCAGCCTCCTTGTTACCACTTCATAGCCTATTAATAAATGTATCAGTTCTCCTGATGCGTTTTCTCCCAGCTTAGTGTTTGCTGAGGACCTCAGGCTGCGTATGAGTGTGTGCTAATTTGAGCAAACCTCTCTGTGGTTTGCTTCCTTTACAGAAGAGTTTATTAACTCTTGGATTTTTACTGGCTGGAGAAGCTACGTGGGTCAATAGGAGAGAAGAAGGATTTCCTTAACAGGCAAAAGAAGCAACTTTTCTTTGCCTTCTCTGTACATCTCTTGAGCTCTGGCAGAAGAAATGGTACAGATAAAAGCCCAGCTTTTGGAAGTAATGTCTGGCCTAGAGACTGGGTAGCTCTGAAGGTTTTCAAGGCACTTTTCATTACATCATTCAAATAAGATACCCTATAATTCCTAAAAAAAACCCATGCCTAAACCAAACGAGTACATAGCAAAGAAAAGAGAAACTAAAAAATTCAGATTTCATCCAAACTTTAAAAATTTAATTATTTTTGTGTGTGTAAAACATATCCTCTCCCAAGAAAACAAATGCATGAAGTGAGGCTCATTTAAGCTAGGCTTACTCATACCATCTCTTTTTACTTGCTATGACACAACCTTTTTTGAAATTTTGGTCAACAAGATCTAAACTCAAGGATTTGACTTATCAGTCAAGGATCTCTGATCTCCATTGAATCAAATATCAAATGAAATTATCAAAATAAATATTAAGAGGCAGCTATAAAACAAACAGAATGTAGTATTTCTTCATACAATGCATACTCGAACTGTAAAATTGTCTAGGAAATTGTATATGGTAAAAATCGAGTGATTCCAAATCAAAAGGCCAAACTGGTGGAAGAAATATTTTTCTAGAGCTAATATATATATACAAAGGCAACAAGTCTAATTCAGATGGTCTTTGTACCACAAAGAGCTAGACACAGAGAGGGAATTCATTATGTTGTTCAGACAGCATTTGTAGGATACATCCTCAGCTCTTTTGCCAGGTGGTATTCAAGTAGTTTACATGTGTTATTCTCAGCAAAATGGTTAGAAGAACAGTTTTTACTAGGGGCCAAATATATTTTCTCTATGTGGTTTGACTCACCTTTCACTTCCAATAGGAGAGTAGGATCTGTTGATTTAGTACTTCTTTTTTCAATATATTGTCAGAATCCAACTGTGCTATTTTAAACAGCACAATTTAATCCCACACAATAAAATCCTGTGGTAAACTAACTTGTTTATATCTCATTTCTCAAGCTATCATTAGCATTCTTTTTCTAAAATACATTTGGCTTAACCAGTAAAACACTTTATAAATGTTTAGTAGGCAGTAGGCACATTTCTTCAACACTTCAGTAAACATTTCCTGCTTGCAGATTAAACCAATTGCTAAAATATTACTAGGCACTTTGGAAGTGCTGACTCACAACTGCAGCCTGGAAAAGTCTCTGTACACTTCATTCCTACAATACATCCAGCCTCAACCGACCCTCCCATCTGCAGCCTGCATATCAGAGTGTTATTTTGCCAAATACCTTGAAGTAGGGCATCACATCTTCCCAGGGATGAAAATGCAGTCAAAGCTCTTCCTGGGCTGCCTCCTTGATCTAAGCAAGGTATTTATCACCCTGAGCTGGGATTCTCCACTGATGGCACGTCAATGCAAATGAAGCCCAAAGACAACAGACAACAGTAAATGTATGACATTAACGATGAATTCCCTTTCTGAAAGTTTGCGTATTTTTTGAGGCATGTCTGACTGTGACCATACCTATATGCTAAGCCCTGATAATTAATGCAAAAGGGAGTTTGTCATTCACTGGAAAGCAGCAATTTGGCCAGAGCTCTGCTGAAATGAAAGTGCCAGAAAGTATCATAACCACTCTCTAGAAGGCTAGTGAAGATATAATTAAATACCAGACATTTTAGAGCCTACTGTACTGCACACTTCATTCCAAGTAGGTTTTGAACTCCTGTTCAAATATGCCTATGGAAATCAAGTGCCCTGTCACACATCTCAGGATAGCACTAAATACTCTGTCTTGCCTAACTCCTCTGTTATCAGTAAAATTTGCAGAGACACAGTTTTTGGTCTCAAAAACTAATTATAAAATTTTATTGAATTAAAGCAAGTGGTACAGCAAGCAAAAACAGCACTGGGTGGCCAGGGAGACCTCGCTCCACCAATGGCTTGCGCCTGAAGTGGCAAACTATCTCGTATTTATACAGTAGAATACTACATAGTTGAATGACACCTATACATCTTCATTACCTAGCCCTGCCTTTCTCTCACTTCGTCTAATAATTAGCTTATTAGTCCTGCGCTTGCGCAGTTCCTCCTGGTATTTTTGGGTAGGGGTCTTCGACACGTGG
>JAVSBS010010374.1:39650-55041 GCA_033124195.1 Coracias cyanogaster
ATCTGCTCTCTTATCTGTTTCAGCCTCCTTGGTTAGTAAATCAATAGTCCCTTTGTTAATGTTATCAAGGCTCATCCTGTTAGCTTCCTTTTATTAGCAATTTAGCCTGTTTCCCTTCAGATGCCTCATGTTAGTTAGTGTGATGATTTCTTCTATTCTACTTCTCAAGCCAGGGCCTATTATTTAATCACCTTAAGATTTGATTAACAAACTCATAAGTAACTCATTACACCCCCAGTTACATTCATCTGAAAGTTAGATCAGTCATTAACGAGGTAGAGGTGGCAGAAGCATAGGTAGCTGGAAGATGAGGTTTTCCAACAGGTAAACTAGGCACCTAACAATTTTCTTTCTGTTGCCCTAAACACAGCTCCTGAACCAAGCTGCAGAATGGAAGCTCCAGGCCAAAATGTTAAAGGAGCAAGAGACTGTCCTGCAGGCACAGGTGACGTAGGAGAGGTGATTGCATGGTGTGCCTTTGTTTGCCAGTTTTTAACCCATGAGGCACATTCCAGGTAAAGTATCCAAACTACTTTTTATGTATTCCTTCCAGCCTCATTCTACCTCCTGTAAACTATTGCACAGGAAACAGGTTATTTTCAAGCAAACTGAAAGGTAATGCCCATACTGCAAATCATATTGTGGCATGTGGGTTGTTTAGTCTGGAGAAGAGAAGGCTCTGGGGAGATCTTAGTGCAGCCTTTGAAGATTTAAAGGGGGTTTATAACAAAATGGAGAGATACTTTTTACCAAGGCCTGTAGTGATAGGACAAGGGGTAATGGTTTTAGACTCAAAGAGGGTGCATTTAGATTAGATATAAGGAAGAAATTCTTTATGTGAAGGTGGTGAGACACTGGAACAGCTTGCCCAGGGAAGCTGTAGATGCCCCGTCCCTGGAAGTGTTCAGGGTCAGATTAGACAGGTCTTTGAGCTACCTGACCTAAGGAAAGATGTCCTTGCCTATGGCCAGGGGGCATTGGACTAAAGGATCTTTAAAGGTCCCTTCCAACCAAAAACATTCTATAGTGCTATGATTTATAAGTGTTTACAGGACTCAACCACACAACAATGTGTGTGCCTTGGTTGATTATTCACCATAATAGGCAGGTTTCTAATCCAGCAAAGCACTGGAGAACATACATATAATGAAATACATTTACCAAACTGGAGCTGATGTGCTCATGGGCTTTTCTGGACTGGGATGTGAAGGCAGCATTTTCATTAACTTTAGCAGGAATTCTGCCTACTAAGGGCTTATACAAAGGGGCCTCTAGGATTTCAGTGTTTAGCTGGAATTTGAAACATTCAATAAAATAAAATTACTTGCCAAAATTACACTAAGAGTCAGGCTGGAGTGAAAGGCACTAAAACCAAGAAGCAGGCAGTATATACTACACTTTGAGAGCAATGCAATAATCAGCCTTGAATACAAGAGAGAACACTGGATGACATGCTGGACTTTCACATCACAAAAAGACAGCATTGGTAGATTTTCCTAGACTTACAGAAACAGTCATGTAGTCGTCTTCTTTGACCTGTCTGTGAGAAAGGTCCCTCCTGGCAGAGCTTTGGGCAGGGGAGATTTTACATCCTTCAGCACCTCTGCAGCTGCCCATCTCCTCAGCTATCAGGAAGCCCCATCCCAGCTCTTACTCACAGTTATTAGTACTTGTATGGTGTTCCATCTCTGGCCTTGTAGATGGTCTAATTCCCACCTGTTAAATGCTCAAGAAAGGCTAGTGTTAAACAGATAATGTGGAAACATGCGAAGAGAGGTTTGGTCCTTTAGGTGTTTTTTTCAAGGCTAAGATAAGCTGGTAGCGTAAGGTAGAATATCACATAAACTGCTGCTGACACTGGTTTGACAGGTTCTGCAACCAAACCTCAAAGGCCTCCAGCTGAGTCTGTCCCGACTGAAAACCTGCTCCCAATTTTCTCAGAGTGTTTTTAATTAAACTTTTATGTTCAACCAGAAAGAGTTTTGTATGCAGGAAGACCTCTATAGCCAGTTTAATGAAACTGAAGGTATTGATAAAAGCTAGAATATATTAAACATACATTTGAAATGGTAAAATTGTTTTTAGAAAAATCCAACCAAACAAGTCTGCAAAGGCATTGATAATACATGTGCCCCTTGCATACTTGCATAGGTGAAAGAGATTCACTTGCTGAAATGAGATATACAGTTCAGTGTTCGGCTCAGGTGTGAGAGTTCTGTCACTTAACACAGTATCTTCCGTTGGGAATTAATGGGAATATTATTAGTAGTAGTATTTCCAGTATGGTAGCACTGAAGGACCTCCCTCACAGACAATATTCCATCATGCAAGGCGTTGTGCAAGCACAGAACAGCAAAAGCATAAAGAGCTCCTTAATGGAAACAGCACAAAACAACAAATAAACATTAATAGAGGAACAGCTGCATGGAAATGATGAGAAGGCATTGGCCAATGAGGAAAAGCCATAATATAGCCCTCACTGCCTGCTATAGTGAGTGAGATACCACCCCATTTTAGAGGAGGTGATGAACACCCACTGCTTCCTTGAGCTGGAAGGAATCAGGGGACATCGTTTTCATGCCAGCCTGTCTCTGGGCAGCACAATGTGCCTGAGATGACCAAATCTGGCCCTCCAAATGGTGGCAGGGATATGGCACCCATTGAAGGAATATACCCAAACCGTGGTGGAGCTTCCCAGGATGCTGCACACCCTCCCCAGGAATGTTGCTTAGGCAGACTTTTTAAACTTCATGCTTTGAAAATACAAAGCGAGAAGATAGAAGGCACCCAAGGTCTTTAATTTTCAATAGCCGGTGCAGTGTAACCACTGGGTTTACGGCAACTGAGAAGAACATAACAGGGCTGAAGGGGCATCCTTGCTGTAGCACCCTTGTGGCATGTTGATGCTGAGATGCCCCCACTCCCCAAATCCTTGCACTTAAAATTCTCACCTGGCAGCTGTTCTGCCTCTGCTTGTCCCTGCCCAGGCTGGGCGCTGGATGGGTGGTGGGCAGCAGCAAATGGATCCTCATGTCCCTAACTGTGGAGCACAAGAACATGCTCCTGGTGAGAGACAGTTCTCACAGCCTGTTCCCAGACACTATGAAAACATTCATTTATTATTCAGATTTAAATTGCAGAAGCTATTCTTGGTGCTATGGTACTGCATAGAGATCAGAGCTTGCCCTATTAAAACCTGAAAGGCTTTTAATCTAATTAAATAATAGGCAAAATTTGGAAGGGCAAAGCAGAGACAGGGAACTGAGCTGAGTTTTTTTAAGACAATGGCTCTGGGCTAGAAGCCCCAGTTTGCTGGCTCCCACCCCTGCTCCTTCACCAGGCTTTGGGAGGCTCAGGCATTTCCCCTTAGAGCCATGGTATCTATTCCTCATGTCTCACTTGGTATCAATGTCCCACTTATGCTGTGGCACTTGGGCTGCTAAAACAAATCCCTTTGCGGTTCTGTTTGTTCATAGGTCACAGCTCTGGCTACAACCTAGTATGAATACACACATGCAAGCTTTGTGTCCACTAGCTTTGATATTGGCATGCCAGAGCTCTGCACAGATTAACCTCCCATGCCTTCACCCAGCAGGGTGGGAAAGGGCTGCAACCAGGGCCATATTCACAGCCACTGAGACCCTAACTACCTAGTTTAAACTTAGCTCAGGGACATCCACAGCATACTGCAGTTATAGCCATGACAAGGGGCATCGTACCAACTAGCCAGCATGAACATGAAACATAATATAACCATATCTGGTTTCAAAATCAGAACTAAACCCACCTCACTATTAGCAACATTTTCTAAATCTTCTTTTTCTCAGTAACTGAAGAGTAGTATCAGGGGAGGGAGGGTGTGTGTTGGCTGGCACGACACAAAATAAAAGCTCCTAGCATTTATTCAGCTCCTTGTCAGTGTAGGGAGAGCAGCTCACCTCCAGCCAGACTCCTCATACTGCAGGCTGCTCTTGAACCTCCCATTGCTCTGCACCCATCCCTCCTCAGCCACCATGTGTTACACCCAATCACTCTTTTTCTAATGAGAGGTGCCAGGCTGGACAGATGAAAAGTCCTATCACCTAAACACTGCTGGGGATGCTTTGGCAGCAGAAGGAAGTGGGTGAGTTGGAGCTGGTCTTCTTTTCCAAAGAGCAGATAACCGTGCGTTATCCCTGTAGCATCTTGCATGATTTTGGACCTTTGAAAGCGCTTTTCCCATCCAGAAAAAAACACAAACAAACAAAAAACCCAAACAAAGAAACCCAGAAAAAGCAGAAAACAAGAAAATTTTACAGGAAAAATATCTTTAGAACTTTTTTTCCCAATAACATCCACAGATTTTAGATATAGAAATATGGTTTACTGACAAAGTACAGTTGCAGATGAACTTTCACATGGCTACGAAGTGTAAACTGATAGCAAAATATGGAGCCCTAATAGTCTTAAATGCTGGCACATTGCAACAGATCTTTCTTCTGCTCGGCTTCATGAGGTGAAGTGAAACTGGCAGAAGAGGCTGGCAGGGGATTATTTTCTCTGCCTTTGCTGGCCTTGCCCGCAGCTGCAGTTCACTCACAGCCTACGAAATACACCTGACAAGGTGCCTTCTCAGCTCACTCAAGCCACAGTGCATGGACACAGCTTGAAGGAATCCAGTGCAGGATCAGGGCAGCATGAAGCAAAGAGTGGGCTTCATGAAATGGTGAGGCTGTCCCCCATGCCAGGTAAAATAGGAAAGGAGCAGCGTCGTTCCTCTTCAGTGGTGGAGTCCAGAAAAGAACATCAAGTGCTTCTTTGTTCCTGATCACAGCCTGAGCCACCAAGTCAGGATTGGAAAGATGGTAGAGGTGAAACCGTGGCTGCAGCGTGATGTGGAGATGCCTCTCCCCCAGCTTGTTCAGATGTCAGAAGCAGTGTAGCCAGGGTAGCACACAGTTCCCAGTGTGGCTTGTTGGTTAATCAAGAAGGCAGGTAAACAGCTGGGCAGCCAGGCTGTACTGAGCTCCTCCACTAAAACCTGCCTGAGCTTATGCCGTCATGTAAAAGTTGGAGTTTGGCAATGATTGCATGGTGAAGCAAAGCTTGGAGCTCAGGCACAGCTCTGATCACACTGGTTCTCACCCTGAGTTAATGCCACTGCCTAGTCTTGCACAGCATTGGTGGTCAGACCAGCTCAGGTTAGTCCCTGCACACAGAGATGGCCCAGGGATCACATTATCATTTTTCCATTCTGTAGGTCATCCTAGGAATCCTTTCCTGTAGATGTCAGCCACAGTTGTACACAGAAAAGAAGTGTGCAGGGTTTGTGAGGAAAGGCAGGAACTGCAAATTATTGCAGACTTTAGTGCTGTCCTCTTGAAGTCTTGACAAAGGAAATGTTTTCAGAAGTCTCTAGTTCTAGGGAATTATTTTGCTTCTGGGCGCCCTGTATAGAGACACTATAGCTGCAACATTGAGAAGAATAGGGCACCCATAATTCCCAGGTCTTTTTAAAATCACTGGCCTGGGTCATTCGATTCTTCCTCAGTTTACCTTTCTGTAAGAGAAGAATCATAACAGTTTGCAATCTTAAAAAGATGCATACAGTTTCAGTTCCCTGCTGTTTGTGCTTCATGGTCTCCGAACAGAAGCTAATTTCCATGCCCAAAATAGCACTTATTTTATTATCTTCTACCAAAGTAGAAGTTCACCATCCTGGAGACTGAAATTACTGTGTGGGTTTTTTTTTTTTCTCTGTTAATGCAGATCACTCTCTACTCTGAAAGGTTTGAAGAATTTCAGAAAACATTGACCAAAAGCAATGAAGTGTTTGCCACATTCAAACAGGAGATGGAGAAGGTGAGTAGCAGCTCATACCTGAACTCTGTGCTTGAGACTTTCCTTTTAGTTTCATATTTTGCTCTGCAATTTTTATCTGGGATGGGACCATTTCTGTGCATTTGGGAGAATAATCTCATCAACATTCATGTAAGATCTGGGACACACTCGGCCATCACTGCCACCAGCTTAGACTTCAGCACTGCAAGCTGAACATCTCACTCTCCCTTTCAGCTAAACCTGAAATTGCCTGGAAGAATAAACATTTTGCTTAAAACATAATGTGGTGGTTGGGTGCAGACCCCCCCCCCAGAGATACCAAAAGGGGAAGTTTGGAGCTGCATTTGTCAACCTGTCTCCAGGGGTGCCCAGAGCCTTCTGGGTGACTGAGAGTGGTACAGAAAGGTTGACACAGAGTACATGTCATCCCACTGGAGTGTGTAGGCTGAAGCCTACCAACACCTTCCTACCATTAAGACCAAGGGATTGTTTCCTTGCAGCTGGTGTACTTATTTCCTGTAATGAATGGGAGTAAAAAAAGAAACACACCCGCAAGTTGTACCCACTGTCATAATAAACAATGTTCTGCTCTGCCACCAGGGCCCAAAATCCTAGTGCCTGATCCAGGCAACCTCTCATGATCTTCACAGAGAGTTCAGTCTGCAGAAAACCAAAAGGAAAGATGGTGCTATTTAGCTAGTGCTGTGTTTTGGGGGTAGTATAGAGGTGACTAATCTAGAGAGAACTTCCTTGGCAGTGGTGGCTCAGAAGATAAAAGCCCTTCTTTAACTTCCCAGCAATCTAACACTGTGGTCTGGTAAAGAGACAAACAGAATAATGACTCCTTTGCCTTTTGGTTTTGTTACAGTTTGTACTCTGGGAGTTGGCTGTACTTTTAACCATGTAATCAATGGGTCCTACTTTAGGACTACTGACTGGAGATTGAAAGTTGTATGGAAGCTACTTAAAACTAAATCCATTCCTTAAACTATTACTTAGCACAGCCACTGCAGCTGCTGGTAGCAGAGTTATGAGTACAGCCAAAGACCTGAATAAAAGAGCTGCCTTAATTTCATCTGCAGCATGGAATTCCTATTGTGATTCAGCTTTTCCTCCTGCTTCTATAGATGACAAAGAAAATGAAGAAGTTGGAAAAGGATACTGCTACATGGAAATCCAGGTTTGAGAACTGTAACAGAGCATTACTGGATATGATTGAAGAGGTGAGCAGTCTTTATCTTCTCAGGATGCTCCTCTTTCCCCACATAAAGCTTTAACTGGGAGATGGGATGACCTGAAACCACCAGAAGTCAATGAAAAAATTGTTTTTGAATCAAAGGATCTTTTTTTCAAGCTACCTTAATAATTAGATGTCTTTAAAGAAAAAGACAATGCCAGCTGCTGAGGCTTTTATATTGTGCAGAGACATTCATTACGTCCATGAGAAAATGAATTATGTAACTGTGAATTTTAAGTACTCTAAAAACGTGTAATTGTTAATGCTCTCACATAGAAGCAAAATGGCATTAGTTCACTTTGTGCTACTTTCTTTCTGCATAAGAGCATCCACCCAGGGAATTAATGTGCTCTAGCTAATGAACTTTAAATTCAAGCCTTTCGCTAACTTCCTGTGTAGGCAAACTCTAAGAGCCAAAACCAAGTACTGTGGCTTACCATGGTTTTAAACATGCTGTCACAGGGGGCATCACAGAGGCAAAATTCATAACCATGTTGGAACTCATTCAGATAAGATAGGAGGCTGCCTGAAGTTTCACGCCAAACTTACACTGAACTTGAACCAGGTCTTTCTGGTTAGCTTTGTAGCTCTGTGCTATTGCTATTTCTACAGGTTTCTGTTTCTTTTGTTTCTTCACTGGGTGTAGAAGTATGAAAATGTTCCAATTCAGACTGCTCTCACAGAACCTAGAAGAAAAATTAAAAAAAACACCCAACAGCTTGTTTTCCCCCAAATTCATACCTACGCCCACCAGAAATCCAGGTAGGCTTTTGGATGCTTATCTGTATGGACATCCACTATATTTTGCCATCTCTAGAAACAGGTAGTCCCTCAAATATTTTAATCAAAATTGGTCTGAATCTGTATGGAGAATGCCACTACACTGCACTAACAGGGGTGAATTTCCTCTTGAAACTTCATTTAAAAAGACCATAGTTATTGTACAGCAGTTGGTGAAAGCCAGCTACCTGCCAGAGTCCTGTGAGGGCTGCCTAGATCTCAAATTGCTTCCTAACTGCCAGTTCCACCAATGAATTTCATGCACCCAAATTCAGTCCACACCTTTGTCTCATGTCTTTGACCACAGAAAGCTGTGAGATCCAAGGAATATGAGTGCTTTGTGCTGAAAATCCAGAGGCTAGAGAACCTTTGCCGGGCTCTGCAAGAAGAGAGGAATGAATTGTACAAAAAAATAAAGCAAGCACAGTTTCCTGAAGAGGTGAATGGAAATGGCATCTTAGAAGATGAAGATGACACTGATATGAGCCCTTCCTCCTCAGAGCAGGTGAACAATGAGCTGCGCACTACTGATGAGAGCATGCTGAAGGAGCTGGCTGAAGCTTTCAGGGTGTCCCACAAAGTGGAAGAGTCTCTCCCAAGCAACAGCAGTAATCCAAAGACCTGTGACGCTCAAACACATAGTGCCGTCCTGGTGCCAGACCTGTCCTCTCCTCTCACCCCACAATCAGAGGCCAGGAATCACTGTGAACAGCCCAGCACAAGCACACCAACACCCACCGAACACATGCCAGCACCCACTGAAAATATGACAATGCCCACTGAGGACATGCCAAAGCCCACCGAAAGCATGCCCATGCTCCCAGAAAGGGTGCCAACGCCCACAGAAAGTGCACTAATGTCTCCAGAGAGAGTGCCAGTGCCCACTGGGAATATGCCAAAACCCTCTGAAAGCATGCCAGCAACACCTGAAAATGTGCCAACACCCACACAAAACATGCTCACTCCCCTTGGGAATATGCCAGTATCCATGAAAGGTCCACCAAAAGCTGCAGAAAGTGTGGATGACCCAGTGGAGCAGTCTCTCCAAAGTCAGTCCACAGAGCAAACAGGGGACACAGACATGGAAGCAGTGGATTGAAGACACTGGTGTGTCCAGGCTTGTCTTCTACAAACCACAGCTCCACTTTGTCCTCCAAATTGATAGCTTTAAAAAAAAAAAAAAAAAAGAAACAAAAAGTGGGTGCTAAAACACACTCACCTATCTGTAGGCAAATGTAACGCACTTCTCTTTGCTACCACTATCCAGTAATAACGGGTCTGCAAATTTTTTTGTCCGTCATCTGCTTGAAGCATAGTATTTTCCTAATGACAGGAAAATACAACAAAATTACAGGATCTTTTTTTTTCCAGGCATAATGAGTCATCTCATTCAGCAAAACAATTCTAAAGTGTTGAAGTTTCGTGTTTCAAAAATCATTGCAATTCACATATGTATATTTAAAGGCTCATAATTAATTGTACCTATTTATGATGCTGCATAAAAGATAGCCTACTTGGACACACGGTGATTTTAACAAATGAGGTGAAAGGAATCTGTAATTACAAAGTAAAATAGTGAAACCATCAATGTGGTTAGCCATATCCAAGGAGAGGTGCCATAACAAAAGGGGAATTTTTGTACAAGTTAACTACCACTCAGCACTGTGGCCTGAACACCCACAAGCTCTTAGTCTTACCTTGAATACATCTTTTCTGCTCAGAAAATTAAATGAAACCTAAAAGAGGTTTCATTTTCAACAGAACTACAGGGGAGGGGAAAAGATCTTTTCTAGATTCCTCATAAAATGTCTGAAAACAACAGCAATTTCCAAATTGATGGCAATTACCAAGGTAGGGGTCACCTCTTGCTGCAGAAACCTGCTAGTTTGTCATACTATTTGGGATCATGAGCCAAACAGAGGCACTTATGGCTGTTTTCAGCTCACAATTATGGTCAGAAGTTGGTTGCAGATCCCAGCTTCTACACAAGGAGCAGAAAGAACAGTGGAAGAACATATCAGGAAGAAGATATCAGAATGAATTCCAGAAGATAACCGTGAAAGCATGCTTTTGGACAGTGCCACCTCTCCCAGCTACACCCACATCAACCTCTTCACCACAGCTTCCTCCTGGCCCTGCTGCTGTGTTGATGCTCCAGGAGAAGGGTAAGCACACTCACCTGTTGCCCCATTCATTGAAGTGGAGCACAAGTATATAGCCCAGAAACAAATAGAAATAGGTACTAGGAAAGCAGGAATTCCTCTCACAGACTTCTTCAGGGACTGGCTGCATTCTCATCCCTTCTCTTGTCTAACTGCCTGCCAACACACCGCTGCTTCATAACTACCCACCTTGACAGAAAGTGCTTGATTCTGGAACCAAGAACAAAGATGAAGAAGTAAGTGGGATAGAGAGGGTACCAACCCAGATAGCTGTATGGTCTGAAGCAAGGAGACTAAGGAGGCTTTTTGGAAGAAGGTTAAAAAAAATCTTGTTGGCACATTTCTTATTTCTCATCCACTTCCTTCAAATTCAGTCTAGGCCTTTTGGAGTCTAAGCTGGATAGCTTAAGAACTTGAAAAGGGCAATTAAACAAGATGTTCAGAGGCTGGAAAGGGAAATGTTACAATCAAACAAACCCACATTTAGAGACAAATCCCAAGAAGTCCCCAAAGACAAAGTGATACGTTCAAGTTGGATTTGAAATACAGGTGAAACAAGAGAAAAGATGCCGTCTTTGGCAGACCATGGGAGACTGTGGTCACAGAGTCCTTCCAGCACACCACCCTCCAAAAGTGGAGTTTGAACCTTTGCTTACTGCCAACATGGTCCACACCCTGGTTAAGTATGTCTGTGTCTGCACTGCTTGGTCTAGCCTTTTTGAGAGCTAACCGTCAGAGTACAAAGAGTGTGATTTGCAACAGTTTGTTTTGATATGGCCTTACCAGTAGCTAACATGGCTACAGTTTTCAAATGTGGATGCCTTATGTTAGATACCAAGACTAGCAGGATTTATTTCATCTCTTTAATCCTCTGAAAGTAGATCATTCAAGTCTTAAGTTACCTTAAGCTCCTTTTATAAGCAGTGGAGAAGAATAGGCATCTTTTGAGGACAAGTCATCTCATGGTAAGACTGGCATCCTAGATAGAAGCAATTACTTTCTCTCTGAAGATGGCATTTCTCTTCACTGATTCTAGAGCCAACCCAAGACAACTAGCTTACATTTAAAATGTCTATTATTAGATGTCTAAATTAGGCAAGATGAATCCCATCAAATGTTCAGATTCCAAGCCCTAAGCAAATGGACACCTCTGAAAACCAAGCTAATTAGGTGCCTGTGAAAATGTTAAATCCTTATTCCTAAGACAAAAAGTTATACTCCCCTGATTTACTCTTTTTTTAGTTTCCATTGACTTAAGTCTGTAGAAATATAGCTTTCGTTACTAGTTTTGTTTGTTGTTATGGTGACTTTTAAAATTAATGCTGTTTATATAGCTATTCGTGGGTTGTTTTGTTCTTTCTTTCTTGGTCTTGTTTGACTCTGCTGCCATTTTTAGTAATTACCTGCATAAAACCAGATTCTTTTTCTTCAAGTAGGCCCTTAGAATGCCTTTAATTATTGAAATTTTCTTATACATTCAAATATTCAATTACATAATAATTATGAACATGGCCTTGCAACTTTAACTTGGTTCCATTTTGCACAATCATTATGGTTGTATCTGTAATTATATAACTGTTGCCTCACACCTTCCAACTTCAGCAAGCAGGGAGACAAGAATCCTACAGATAAAAACTTCCTATATAGTCATGATTCTTACAGCATCATCCCTCATGAATAATTACACAACCTTCTGGGAAAATCACTCCCACTCTATTCTGCCTTCTTCATTTTTGCCCTTTTAATTCTTGCCTCTAAAACTGCACTCACATACTTGCAATTCCTATTACTCTGTGAGTTTCCACCCACATACCTGTTACTTCTCTTCTCCCATGCCATCAACCAACTGCTTTTAATCCCAGCAGTTTCCTCCTCGTTCTCAGTGCATGCATACAACACTGAAAGCACAGGAGAGTGACCCTCCCAGCTTTTCGTTCCAGGATTTGGCCTCACATGTTTGCAAGAGATGGGACCAAAAATTGGAGGGAAAATTCTGGCTGGTCTGAGGCTCATAGAGCATTCAGAGTCAAACTATGGGGCCAGAGTCAAACTATGGCCTGTAGAGCTTTGGGAGGCTGGAGTACCCTCAGTAGAGGTGGAAAATCTATAAAACTTAACCATGCGCCTGTTCATCATCCATTGCATCAGACTGGCAGTTTAAACCACCATCATCATCAAAGATTTCTGTGTGTTAACCTACTTTCATTCTTCTTCAACATCAATGCTGGCCTCCTCTTGCTCTCTTCTTGTACTGGTACCCAATACAAAAATGCCTCTGCATGGTAGCAATGTCCTTGTGAAAAGCCTTTGGGACTGGCAGTCTGCACATCCACTTTGCTGAACTTCCCTTAGGTGCCTCCACATTCAAGACACAGAAACCCGTCACACTTCTGTGGCCATTCAGAGGCAGTAACTAACAGCAAGACATGCATCTTCCCTGCTGTTCATTCTTATCGTCATTCTCCTACTGATACTGCCAGTCTCATTAATCCTGGTGCGTGCTGTGCTTGCCTCCTTCAGTCTTGCTTTTATCTCATTCAGTTACTCCCATACCACCAGGCACAGATGTGGAAGGGTGGTGATGGTAGCTATATCCTCCTTATTAAAACCATCCATTGCTGCACTGCTTCCAAACCAGCAACAGCCTTTATTTGCAAAAGTTGCAAGGAAAGAACAAAACTGTTTTCCCTTTCTGCATATCTGACCTTTGTCACCTCAAAAGTTTAACAGCTCCCCAGCTGTTGTAAAACACAACGTTTCAATAACCCAGAGTTTATTCAAATGTGAAGAAATTTTCATGATGACAGCTGAAATCACATCCATGATGCTAACATGACCCTCTCACCTCATTTCTGATCCCTGTGGCAGACCACAGTAATGATAAATCTTGTTGATGAGAGATTAATAATAAAACAGCGAATCTGTTTCAGTTTAACTTTTCCCACAAAACTGAACAGAAGTAGATGCAGGCATGGGATATACAGTCCAGATGACTGAACTGCAGCAATTGTGCAAGTGACCCAGAACAGGGACGTACAGTAAAATACAATGAAAATTTAATTCTAGGCTTCACTATGTCATCTTTAAATTCACTTTGTCAATCAGATTGCAATCAACCACATATGCAGTCGTCTCTGAATTCATACCACCCCTCTCTCTCTGCAATGAACATCATTGTGCTTGTCAATATTGAATTTAGACTTTTCCTTTTACTCTACTAGGAAATGGCAGCAATCCTCTCCCGGGCCCACACACTACCCTGCCATTCATACTAACGTTCACCCATGGCCTTTGCTGAGCCAAGGGGAAAACATAAGGAGCAGAGATAGTCCTGCCCTTCAGTCAGCCTGCCCCGCAACGCAGCACTTGCCAGCTGGACGAGGGAGTCGGGAGTACAGGGAAGAGCAGACATGGTGAAAGGATGTTTGCTGCACTGGTGGGCTCCCCTTCCCCTCTTTTTTTTTTCACTAACATGGTTGACTACTATGCAATGCTGTTTTTTCTACTTTTTGACTTATCATATCCCTTTCAAAGATGCAGGAGGAGATGATGGTTGTAGCTGTGGGGGGCCAGTGCTCTAACCCCAGGAACACCCAGATATGCCAATGCCCACCGTCCCCACTGCCTCACAGCTTCACATGGCTGACAGCTCAGGTTGCCCTGCCTCCCCATCTGCTCGTCATACTTGATCCCATACAGTGAGTCAAGCAGTAAATTATTCATGGGCTGCAGACAGCTGAACAAATCGTGGGCCAGCTCTCCCTGCACAAGTATGGTGAGGAGTGGCAGAGGTTCTTATGTTTTGGTCCTGACCTTGGGAGAGGAATGTTATATTTGGACATGGTCTGAAAGAAAGGGCATATGAAGAACCAAAAGGGGTAATGGTTCAGAAATAAGCCCAGAATAGTATATTTTACAATATCTACATCATGTGTGTATGCACAAGGGTCTAAAGGGAATGCTCCTTGCTCTTTGCCCCTACCCAAAGGAGTCACATAATGTAAACATGCCCAGACAAAGCAAATGAAGTCATGCATCCAGTCTAAGGCAGTCCTGGATTTACCCTGAGAATGCGATGAAGGCATACACATATACATATTCATGTTGCCTAATGACACGTGCTCTGTGTCCCATAAAGATGTCCCAAAAGGAGGGAACAACCACATCATCCTCCTGCCCTGTCACAGCTGCTTGTGGCCCCCTGACTAGAAGACTGGGAAAATCTTTACACTTGCCTGTATTTGGATCCTGCCTTTTTTTTTTTTCTTCATGCATCTCTGATTTGAGGTTACTTTCTCTGTTAATTGCATTGAAAATATTTTTATGCTTAAAGGAAAATAAAGGAGAGGCTTAAGTGCAAGTCTGCCTCTGACAAAGTTAGTAGGCTTCAGCTTTGAGGTGCAAATGAAATACTAGCAATCCAGCGTGAGAGAAAGGCAGCCTCAGGAAAACACTTTATGCTCAGCACAAAAAAGGATTCTAAAGTTGGGCTAAGATGTTGTAACTTGTGGCCATGCACCGTGAGACAAAGAAGAGATGAAAAAAAATTTCATGTTCACTGATCAATAAAATAAGTTCTATATTGGTAGGATATTCCTTTTCATTGTTGAAAAAAAAAAAAAAGGAAAAAGAAAAAAGGGGTAAAGGATGTTCAGGAGGCCTTTTTACTTGCATGAATCATTTTTATACAGTGATTATTAAAATACACAACAGAGAGTGTCTTCGGAGGATCCCAAAATGCTTTTCAAGCTATAAATGTTAAGGAATGACTTATCACTTCAGGCTGAGGGCCACCTGCTCTGGGTTGCAATGCAACCACAATACACCACAGAAATGAGTTAGGGCAGAGGCTTTCACTAGGTACAAACCTTCAGAGCAGAATCCAACTACAAACTGTCTGGTAATAGAAGGAAACCTTTTCAATGACCATTTTATTCCCTAATTACCTTTTTATTTTTACCTTGCCCTGATAATTATGGTGCTGCCATCAGCAGAAAATAAGGGTCCAGCTCTTTGCAGGTGTAAATCAGTGTAGCTCCTTTGGAGCCAGCTGAGCTCCGCACATTGACATCAATGAGAATCTCATCCAACGGGCTGAATTACTGGGCCATTAGCAAGTCCTCTGTTCCTATGAAGTTGTGGTGGGTTAACCTTGGCTGAGCGGCAGGTGCCCACCACACCACTCTATCACCCCCTCTTTCCTTCCCCTCTCACTCCTCAGCAGAGCAAAAAAGAAAGGGGAGGAAAATAAGATGAGAAACAAATAGCAGTTTAATAATAATAGAAGCAAAGCTAAGCAAATCCGCGCGCGGAATCAAAGGAAAACAAAGTTATTCTCTACTTCCCATCAGTAGGCGATGTTTGGCCACTCCCTGGGAAGCAGGGCTCCAAG
>JAVSBS010010374.1:55141-91495 GCA_033124195.1 Coracias cyanogaster
TATCAACACCCTTCTAGCTCCCAGCACAAAAACACTGCTGCTATGTGGAAAACCAGCTCAGCCAGACCCACTACAGAAGTGAACATTCTAACCAGCACATACTTCAGGGCATCCTGAGAGAGATGCAATCAATTTACTCAATTAGAATTTGGCCAACATATTGCATTTAAGGAAGCTACTTTTAGGAAAAGTGTCAAAAAAGCAACCTTTATTGACAACAAGTGGTCACGGCCTCTGCCTTGCAGGTCACCCAAATGCCAAGTGCTGCAGTGCTCCAGCTTCCATCCTCTCCTCAGAAAGGATGAAGGCAGAGCAACATTTTCTCACCCACTTTCTGCAGCTCTTTGCTCCTTCTCATGCTTCCCACCCAACGATGGATCTAAACCTATTCTGGTTGCTGTAGCTTGCTGGATAGTCCTTGTTAAAAATAGAACAAAATATTATTAGATTCAGGTTTCATTTCATACAAGATCTAGGTCAGGGCTGACAATAGCATTTGAGCTGCTGCAACAGCTCTCTCTTTCCACAATGGGGGAGGTCCTGCTCCTCTCACAAACTTTCGGCTCTGCAGACCCTCCTCTGTGCCAGCTCTGATGAACTGATCTAACTCACTAGCTGAACAGGAAAGTAATACAAGTAATGAAAAAAATTATCATTTTCCAGCATGTTAGAGTGCTGATGGATAAAGTGGGAATAGTCCTGGCAGCAGCAAGCTACTAGGTCAGCTCAGGTGTACCACAATCCTGCTCACTTACTACTTAATTGTGGTGCTACCTAAAGTATGATCTTCCTATTTGCCACAGATGGAGACAGAATACAGGACCAGATGGATGACTGTTGTGAGCAGCAGGGCATTTGTTATTTCTTAAAGACTAGCTACCACTGAAGGAATCCTTCTTCCCTCATTTCTGCTGGTTATCACAGCCTCCTCTCCTTTTTGGGTGTTGGCAGGCCTCTAACCCAGCTGTGGGCTGGTTTGAGGTTTAACTCAGCAGAAAACCAATCTTGCAAAAGAAGAAAAAAAAAATCTGTAGGTGTGGCTCCAAAAACTGTCTTAAAATGGAGTTGGGGTACTAGTGCTTCACTCAGTGTGGAAGCTGAGAGAAGCCAAGGGCTTTTGAGCATCCACGTGCCCCCACACATCAGCAAATTCTGAGGCCATGAAGGGCTCCTCTGGCAGATGAGTTATTTCACATCACTTCCAGTTTGCAAAGGTGGGCAGTTTTCTAGGACAAAAAAGCTACTTCAAATGGCAGGCTGTGGCAGCGCCTGCCTTTGCAGCCCTGAGGGAAAAGGTGCACTATACAACACCGTTGACCCCTTAAAAGAAAGCACTAAGGTCTAGGCACCAGGCGACAGACGAGATCTTTGAAGTTCCATCACCACATGCCAGCTCAGTGAGGTGTGCTGTGGACACAGGGCTGGGCACCTTACAAAATGGAACAGGGCTGGGAGAGCTGGCGTGTGCAACTCGGGTACACAGACCACACCAGACCTCACCCAGACAGGGAACATTTCAAGATCCCTCCTAGCTTTATCATTCCATGATTTGCTAGGTGATAGCAACATTAAAGTTGGGCACTGTGATGCTCAGTCCCCTTGTCAATCCACCATTTTGGAGGGTATTACCAAAACCAATAACAACAACAAAAGCAATAGCTTTTTTAAAAATCAGCGTTTGTTGAGATTAGTCGGTTTTCTGGAATTTCTGTTTTCTCAGTTTAGGTGGTCCCAGTGCCCTAAAAGTAACACCAGCAAGTTTCAGCTTACAAGCTGCCAGCTAGTTCAGTTTCTGAAAAATGAAGTCTGAAGCTGAACACCTTCAGTGTAACAGCAATCGTACATAGAAAAAAACTTAAGCAAGTGCCAAGGGGAGAGTCAAATTGTGCTAGTCATCACGTTACTCAGCTATCTCTTCCCGGGTGTTTCCATCAGTTTCCACAGAACTAAAAATAAAATGCTGGCTCCAGCCAGCATATAACATGACTTACCGCTTCTTGCCCCGTCCCCCCGTTGAAGGCGTTGCTCCCACCCACACTCTGCGTCCAATGCCTTCGCCAGCGTGCTGCTCTGCGGCTGCACTCGAACTGGGTCGCTCAAACAATCCAGGTTAAAAATACACCCCCCACCACCAAGAAGAGCTAATTTTAACTCTGATCATTGCAGTGATCCAGTTGGGGGTTTTGTGGCAGTAGCTCATGAAACTATGACCCCAATTCTGGTAACAATAACTGCTAATTGAACTTCACCCATCCTTTGCTCGTAAAGGAATCCACACATTTGTATGTTAACTCTGGAGCATAATGCTGTTCTTAGTTAATGGCAGCCTTTCCATTGATAATTTTAGCAGACATGTCCTAGACAAAAAACAGAATGTGAAAAATTGTATTTTAAGTCTCAGACTGATCCTCTACACAAAAGACAAGGAACACACAATACTCAACACACAACAATAATGACCAGCTCCAGTGTTAGGAACTGCATGTTACATCCTGTGCTCACAAAGAAAACGAAAGCTCTCACACTTCCATATAGACACCCTGGGTTCTCACATACGAGAACACCCACAATGCTTTCAAATATAGATTAAAATAACTGTAATTTACAATTATGGTACACAATAGCATGATATGTTCAGCTGGCTCCCCAAAAAGGAGATTGAATTTCCCCTTCTATAGACAATCCCATTTACCTTGCATGTGCAGAATAGTGGGTGCCATAAACCCACCTAGGCCTTCCACATCTTCAGTTTATTATGTTTGCTATTACCTGTGTCTCTGTTGTACACACACCAATAGAGATTCTTGATGGAACACAGCTTCATCTGCTGTTACCTGTGAATTAACATATACCACACTAACATCTTAATTATGTATTAATGTAACATAGCATATGATGCAGCATGTTCAATTATTCCTATGAAGCACATAGACCTGCAGAGCTGTAGTAAGGCATTTTAATGGTGTAAGCTTTGCAAGACCATAGCTGCAGGGACACTGCAACATTGCTGCTCCGCTTTGGGACCTTCTCCCCCAGGGAGGAATTGGCACCCTTGTTGCATCTTGGAGAATCCCATCAGCCCTGGTGGATAACAGGGGAAGACACATAATGCAGAGACCAGGTTGCACACCTGAAACCCCTGCAATTTTTGCATTATAATCTCTGCTCTTGGTATCCTGTGTCTCAGACAAATGAACGATCTTTCTGCCTCATCTTCCTGCATGTAAAATTCATGTAGTGAACATGGTTGTGAGTTATTCTAAGCAAGCAACATTTACTTCTCAGTAAGATTAAATGCTTTAATCTAATTTTAAATGCCATAAAAAAATGATAATCACAGAATATTTTATGTTCATAGGGACCTCTAGAGGTCCCTCCCCTTCCTAAGGGAAGCAGGACCAATTTTGAAGTTATGTAAGGCTGCTCAGGTCCTGTCAGTTTTCAGTATTTCCAAGGATAGAGTTTGCACATCTCTGGGTACTTGTTCCCATGTTTGATGACCTTCACAATGAATTTTTTTTCCTTCTGTCTGTTCTTCCTTGGTGCAGCTCATGCCCTTGGTCCCTTGCCTTGCCATGTGCACCACTGTATTCTCCATAGCCTCCCATCATCAGCTGAAGACAACAGCTCATTCTCCCTGAGCCATCTCCAAGGTGAACAAATCCAGCTTGTTTTCTGTTGAGATGACATGGGACACCTTTACTTCATGACAGGAGAAGCCCACACAGCTGCTTAACTGCAGCAGTGAGTTCCCTCCTGGCTTGAACTGCTGCTATCCAATTGAAGCAGCCACCACTCCCCATCCATCCCCTGGTCTTTCCAGTAACTCAACATGAAGCCCACCACAGTTTAACCCCTCACCAATTTTGCCAGCGTACCAACTCGTGTGATCATTTCCTAACCCAGCCTGGTGAAAATGCATCAGGCAGCTTTAGAATGTTAGGAAAATGCTCGAGCAAACCAGATCATTTTGACCTGGTTTTGCTCGGGGGATAACTACGTAATCAGATGTGCCAGCTGAGTAGAGGAGGCAAACAGGCAAACTGTTGGCAAACAGGTAAGTTTATCCAGGGCAGCTGGGAATGCAAAATCTTCACCCCCCTGCAGCTGCAGCTTCACCAGGATGTGTGTGACACAGCATTAGCTACTTGGGCCCTACCTCCCATAAGCTCAGGTTCCTACTCTTGATAAAGCTCTTTTCCTGAGGCTTTGGCAAATCTTTCCAGGTCCTCAGCACAGTAGTAATTGTTAACAATAATATTGACACAGGTGTATGAACTTTCCACATGTACTGTTCCTACTTGCCAGGCAAAATGTTACAAGGATTAATAAGAAGAAAAATACAGCACCACAAGGACTTGGTTAAAACACACCCATGTGTGTTACATTCAGCCAGAGAAAGAAGAACAAGCAAAAGTCTTTTCTAAAGGTTAAGAAGCTTAAGTCAGTCTTGTAAAGGCATTTTGTCTTGTCAGACCAGCCTACCATTGAGAAGCTGCTCTAGTGCAGAATACAATAGAATAGAACAGAACTAGACTATTTCAGTTGGAGGGTACCTACAACAATCATCTAGTCCAACTGCCTGACCAATTTAGGGCTGGCCTATAGTTAAATCATGTTATTAAGGGTATTGTCCAAATGCCTGTTAAACACTGACAGGCTCAGGGCATTGACCACCTCTACTAGGAAGCCTGTTCCAGGGTTGAACTACCCCCTCAGTAAAGAAATGCTTCCTAATGCCCAGTCTAAACATCCTGTGGTGCAGCTTTGAACAGTCCCATGTGTCCTATCACTAGATTCCAGGAAGAATAGATCAGCACCTCCCTCTCCACTTTCCCTTCTCAGGAAGCTGTAGAGAGCAATGAGATTGCCTCTCAGCCTCCTTTTCTCCAAACTAGACGAGCCCAAAGTCCTTACCCACTCCTCATAGGACACTCCTTCCAGCCCCTTGTAAAAGGCTAGGGCCAGGCCAGCCACTAGATGAGTGGCAGATGTTCTCTGCTAATCCCTCTCCCTTCCCAAAGGAGAAGAGAAAGGGAATAAGGGAGAGAGACTTACGGACTGGAAAAGAAATCTAAAACAGCTTTAATAAAAATAATAACGATAAAATGAAAGATATACAAAACCAATATGGAACCCACCCCCATCACCATCCCCTGCCCCAACAGCAATTACATCACCATGATCACTGATGCTGTGGTGCAGGCACTGGGGAAGGCCCAGACTGGACTCAGCAGCAGATGGGAACCAGATTCAGAAGCCGGACTCTAAAAATGAATTCAGGAATGCACAGATTGGAAGGCAGAATGGACAGAGTCCTCCTTGAACACTGGCCACTGAAGAAGAGAAACTTGACCCTTGTGATCCCTCAGCTTTATACTGCATACGACATACATGGAATGGAATCTCTTTTTGGTCAGTTTTGGGTCATCTGTCCTCTCTGCTCCTTCCCACAGGTGCAACCTCCTGCTTTACGGCACCCCAATGTGGCACACAGGATTTAGCAGTGACCTTGGTCTCCAAAGGAGCAAGTATAAGCAAGAGCCTTTCTGTACACCAATCCTTAGCAGTAATTATAAACATCAAGCTAGAAGCAGACACTGTCTGCAAAAACATGCCATTAACTTCAGAAAGTGCAGTTGGTTAGAAGAGACTGAGCTGAAAAGTAAAATGACTGAACACAACTAGTTCTCTTCTAGCTCAAATCAGGATACATCTTAGCCAGCTTTGGTGCCCTCCACTGGACACATTCAAGGACTTTCCTGCCCTTCTTTAATTGTGGGGCTCACAGCTGCCCACAGCACTCAAGTTGAGGCTGTACCAATACTGAAAACAGCAGGGTAATCACCTCTTTTGACAGGCTGGCTATGCTGTGTTTGATGCACCCCAGGACGTGGTTTGCCCTCTTGGCTGCCAGGGCACATGGCTGACTCATACTGAGCTTGTGGTCAACCAGCACCCCCAGATCCCTTTCTGCAGGGCTGCTCTCCAGCCACTCCTCTCCCAACTTGTACTTGTGTCCAGCATTACTCCATCCTAGGTGCAGAAATCGCCATTTGGACTTGTCACAGTCAGGGACTTGTTAAATTTCATCCCAATTATTATCTCCCAGTGCTCCAACCTATACAGATTCCTCTGCAAGGCCTCTCATCCTTCAAAAGAGTAAACAGCACCTTCCAGTGTGGTATCATTGGCATCTTGCTAATGATGCATTCAAATCCTGCATTCAGATATATAATATAATATAATATAATATAATATAATATAATATAATATAATATAATACACTGAACAGAAATGTACCCTACAGAGCATCTCTCAGGGGTACTCCAACCAGCAACATCTGAACAATAATTGTGTGACAACTATTTTGACATCTGTTGGATACGTACTTTTGTTTTAAAAACTTCTGCTGAAACAACTTGGTTAAGAGTCACAGCTGATGATTAACTACTTAACTGCTAAGACTCTGGAGGCGTCTACTGCTTGCTCCCAAAACCCAGGGGCAAGGTTAAGACACTATGATGAAGTTCACATGATTTGAGCCCTCGCACTATCGACTCCAGGACTCAACAGCCTGTCTGAAATATCTTCCACTATGCTGGTGCAGCATGCACCTATGGCAGTCAGAGGAGTGACAGTGCTGTGGAGGCAAGCTAGGCTCATTTTGGGGTCCTCACTACCATACTGCAGGTTTTCAAAAGTGCAGTACAGACATTTCTGGGTCTTGCTCATGCCTGTTCAGTTTCAAATTGTTGCAGTTAAGCCAGTGCAAGTTCTCACATGCATGTTTGCTGTGCCCTGACCTCTGTCAGAAGCAAATCAGAAGCAAATGAGAGTTCACAGTTACACACTATTTTTTCTGAAGATTGTACACACCCACCTCAAGACCTGGCCCACTCTCTCTGGCTTGGCTCACAAAACTACATTTCCACTAATCTGCAACTGAGTGCAGGGGGAAGGGAGGATCCAACCATAATCTGGACTGGAAAGTCCAGCTGCTTTAGGTTTAGGTGTGTGCTTGCACAGAGGTGGCAGCTGAGCAGCAAAGGGACAAAACAGGGCAGCTGTGCTGTCAGCCCAGGAGCAGAATGAGGGCTGAGCTCTCCAGCTCTTCTCTCTTGCCAGCACATTTTCATCAGAAAAAGTCAGACACGGAGCACGCCAAAATCCACACAAGTAACAAACCTCTAGCGAGGCCTGAACAACACTGCCATCCCCGCGGAGGAGAGTGCCAGCAGGCAGACAGTCCTTAGCAAAAGCAAAACCCACAGGCTCCCCTCTCAAGGTGTTCTTGCACTGGGCTGTGCCCAGTGCTGTGAGGATTAACTCCTACCAGCTCTAGCAACTGTAATTACAACAGAGACCAAAGGAAGCCCTTTGTACTTGACAACAGTTTCTCCCAAGTCAAATATTATATTACAAGTAAACTAGTTATCAAACACCTTGATTGAAGCTCTCCCCATCTTCACCAAAATGCTAATTCTGCCTTTCTCCCAGTCTGTTGTGTCAGGACATTCCTCCCTCCAACTGTGCTCTGCTGTACAAACTCCAAAGGGGAAGTGAAATGTTAATTAGCCCATCACCTCTTTCATGCCTTCAGCGAAATGTCCTCACCTTACTGCATGAGTTAGATTTCTGATTATTTTCTTCCTGTGAAAGGGCTTTAGAGGGTAATTCCTCATTAATAAGAATATTGTAATCCTTATTAAGAATTCCTTGTTAATGAGAGATCTACCAAACACATGACTAGACTAATTTATACAGTGCTTGTTCTCAGTAGTACCTGTACTCTGAAGTTCTGATGTCCAGCAATTATCTGAAGCACTAGTACAAATCCTCTTCTGGCATAAACAGGCACATTACCATTCCCATGGACTCCAGGGCAGAGAGAAGAGTTACATCGCCAAAATTCTGGCTTGGTTTCCTGGCTGTGCTGCAAGCTACTCCTTTCTCATTTGTTCCAGCCACAGACAGGAAGCTCCTTAAGGCTACTTCTGTTAGGATCTTCCCAAAGAGCAGAAAGATGGCTGGGTGATCCCACTCCACCTGCTGCATAGCTGCTCGACCTCCATGGGCATGATGCCTCGAACTAAGCAGTCACATCACAGCCATAGCATTATGCCCCTGAGGATCTACTTCCAGCACACTACTAAAGAAGCAAGGGCCCTCATGAGATGTTCCCCTGGTCAACAGGTATTGACATGCAGCAGCAGGGGCAGTTAAGTGTTGTTCTTTTCCTTCCTTTTCCATGCAAACCTTTAAGATAAATAGCACCCAGAAGCATGTCACAATTGTATTACAGATGAGCAAGGCAGAACATGGGCAAAATAATTCAGCTCGGTCATACACATGCTGAGCCTCTCCAGGATCTTGTACCTGCAGGCATCTTGTACCTGCATGCACTGAGATGCAGATCCAGCTCAGTGGGTCTGGAAGGAGTCAGGTCCATGCCCCCTGAGATACGAGCATCCCTTCAGCCCCAGCACAGGTGGGAGGGCAGGGGTGAAGACGTGCAACAAGGATGCTTCCAGTCAGAGCCACAGCAAATTAAATTCAACAAGGTACAAGCACTGCCAATTTTTAAGTGAGGACCACTTATAAAAACATAAGGAAAAACTGCCATAAAACTTTTGAGAGGAAATGCTCCTTACTCTGCACTTGACCTGTACTCCAACCAATCTGGCTGCTGCACGAGCTTCAGCAGTGAATTGCAGCTTACATGGTATTTTGCTACCAATCATCTGGTTCCCATGTCCTCCCCAGCTGTACACCATGGTCTGCAGCCTGCTCCCTTTCCACCACCAGCCAGCCAACCTAGCACCAAATGGAAAGGCTGTCCAATGGCAACAAAAGACTCCCACGCAGTTCAATATATTCTTTGGCAGAAAATTGAAATTAAAAAGCAGGCTAAACTCAATGACGATTTGTGTAACTGGAGTATCCTGGTTACAGAGCTTGTAACCATAGCAATCATTTAAAAAAAGATTTAAAGAAAATATTCCCTCATTTATTAAAATGTTGATCCTTGATTCTGATTCAGTTTCTTGAGCTTCCTCTTGTCTCTGATCTCTGTGGCACTGTCTGTTTCGAGTTTTCAGAAGACACAGACAAGGAAGAGCTCAGCTTAGAGCCATCGAGTATCCTCAACTAGTATTTGTGCCTTGTGCCAATAGAATGATGCTTCCTAAACATACAAATACAAAAGGATCAGTTTGTCATGTAGGGATTGGGAGGTCTGCGAACATTACACAAGTAAATGGCTAGCAGGGATGTTTTTTAGAACAAGTCTCAGGCAATTAAACTGAGCCTACTATTAGGCATGTTCCAAACACAAGGTATTACCTACCTTCATTTAAAAGCTCAGGCACTGGGAGGAAGAAAAAGATTTTTAAAAAGGCAGAAGTCTTTGGCAATCGGCAGTTTATATTATTATTATTTAAGTCTCCTTGATTTTAGGGCCAGATTATCTTCTATCTCCATTCCACAGTTGTGACTCTTGTATTAGTAAGAGTCATGCAGGCACCACACAAAGGCAGCATTGATTTGTTATTCTGTAACTCTATCTGGATAACCAAGGAGATTTTTATTTTGAAAAGAACCTGCCAAAGCTTTTTCTTTTTTTTTTCAACTGCTTGTTAAATGAGTATGTAGCCAGGAAAATGGGACACAGAGGCAGCAAGATGGATGTGATCTGCACACGTGTTTTTCTCACAAGAAAACAAGTACAATACATGTTTAACAAAAGGGAGTAGCTTCAGGGTTACAATACACAATAGAGCCAGATGTAAACTCTTGAATATACAGCACTCCAGGCAGGTACATTACAAAGAGGAAACATTTTTCTTCATGGGAGGAAGGAGCAAATTTCTTCTTGGAACATAGCTTGAGAGCCACTCCTGGATGCCACCAGAGCTGGTTCAGCCCTGCAAGCTTTGCTCACATGAGCATTGCATCAGGCAGTCAGTGGGTTAAGGAGCTATAGCAGCCACTGTAGTTTCTCTGCACATCCCATTGATGCTGGTTGGACATCACTGAATGAAAAGTGAATGTGCAGGAAACCCAGTGACTAATACACGTATTTAAGCCAAAAAAATACTAGTGTATCAAGTCAATGACAAAGCACAGCAGCTGCGTCCTTAACAGGAAAGCAGTTTTTGTTTTATGTGGCCAGGTTTTACTAGCATCAGAATGAACAGAAGTTGTTTCACAGAATACTGTCAGAATAGAAATCAAATATGAATATAGCTGTGTGAAACCTGGACATGTATTTTTAGGTGCACACACCCACACACATATACAGCCTCAACAGTTCATTCCCTGCATCTGATACAATCAGGGGTGCCTTCAGCAGGAACATGAGCCCAGGCATGTTCCTAACCCAATTTGCCTGTGCCACCCCTAATTTAACTACATTCTGTATCATGTAACAGCTTGAAAATGGTTTTTTTTCAGTGACTTTTTCTTTCCTCCTCATTCTCACAATGCTTTTCCATTTCTTTTAGCAACACACTAATTACCACAGCAGACCAAACCTGAAGATCTGCAGTTCAGTGCTCAGTACCAAAAGTGGGAAAGACTGCAGTAATTAAGCTAGGGGAACAGTCTCCCTGAAATACCAGTTCTTATTTAGTTTTCCCACATAGGCTTAAGGCTTAAGCCATGACCTAAGATCCCTTCAGCAAAATATCAATATGGAATCACTGCATTCACTTGCTGATGGTAGCTTAATTACATTTCCATCTCATAAACAGAAACTCCTATTTTATGAGGCAGCTACCCAGACTGCTTTTCACAATTAACACAACAGTTTTTCAGCTTCAAGGTTATTCAAGTCAGCCACAGTATTTGCTTCCAAAATTAAACCTGAACAACTACGGCTGGCTCTTTAGAGAGTGTTTCCAATCTCCGTATCACACTTCATATCTCTCAAGCCATAGCAGATTGCTTTACCTTTTGCAAGCCCAGATTGCCTTGATCATTCTTTCACATCCCTCCTAAACTTCTCTGTGGTAGTATGCAAAGGCTGAAAAATCATGCTGTAAGCATACAGAGCAAGGTTTGCTAAAATGCATGATTAGATGATTAGTTAGACTGCTGAAAACCTTATGCAGGAAGCAAGGATGAGAGGCTCCCTTCCTTGGAACAGGGTTTCAGAGATAAAGGGTTCAGTCGTAACATAAGAAACCCCTTTGCCTAGTGCTTCTGTATTGCATTCTCTTCTACAGAAGCCCTTCTGATATTTCTCAGGCACCAGAGGGCATATTTCCATTAATGGAGTCAACCAGAAGCAAAGGATTCAGCACATGGTCCTCTATTCATCCCCACTGGCAAGGGCCCGCACAGCACACAGCCGTTCCTAAAATGGCTCCCACAGGACATGCTGCACTGCCGGAGGAACATTTCTAATGTCAACAAAGTCAACAGGACTTCTGTTTTGCAAGGGGACATGTCACACTCCCCACACCTTTTTAGTACAGCAGTCTTCAAAATGACTACATCAAAGCTTCATTTTAATGGACACTGAAAACCTGTTTTCACTGAGCCCTTTAACACTTAAGACCATTACAGTAAGTCTCCATAAAGAGCTGATGTAAGAAACTAGTCAAGAGAAAAAGGGGGAAAGAAGAACCCACACCATTAGCTGTCTG
This sequence comes from Coracias cyanogaster, assembly GCA_033124195.1. NCBI lineage: Eukaryota > Metazoa > Chordata > Aves > Coraciiformes > Coraciidae > Coracias > Coracias cyanogaster. Next base: position 66,793 of record JAVSBS010010374.1, read on the forward strand.
GTATTTATTACTTTTTAATACAGAGAAGTCACAACAAAATATTCTGTAACAACACACGCAAATGGTATCATAACCGATCATTTTAATTTCATCAACATTCATTTGCTATGTACATATTCTTCCATTTGCAAAAGTGCAATCCAAGAATGTCTCAACAAGAAACCTTTATGGAAAAGTTTATTTTTTAGGGGTTTTCTCACCAGCGGCCTTACAACGACAGGTTTGTCCTCAGTTACCTGGTACAGCAAAATGAACTGGGACAGGGCTGGGTGTGGGGAGGAGGGAGGGTAGGAAAAGAAAAAGAGATTGGATTAGATGCCTCTCTTGTAGGAATATTCCCTATTTTCTTGACTAAATTAATTATGAATACCCTGCTCGCTACTGGAGATGTTAATGCAAATAGACTATAGGATAGTCTATGGGCTGGCTATAAAACACTGTACTTTCAATGACTCTGCAGCATTAGACAGAATGAGAATTTCAGGCTGTTCACCGTCGTAGCTGTCAAATGACACATCAGCATGTAAAAGATGTCCATTGTGTTAGTTACAGTTATCAAAATTTACTTTTAAACATCCTACTGGTGGATGAGTTCATTTTTACACATCCAATAAATGAAGCCTATCTAAATGCAAGCCTCTCCTATGGAAAACAGAGTTAACTACTGGAAAGAAAAGCATTTGCACATGCAACTCCTATTACTATCACAAGGAGTATCGTGCACTTAAGGAGAGTAGAATGGCCCTCCAAATCCAGAGGACTGTATTCTCATTTACAAAACATATTTCAGGCATAATTTAATCTGACCACAGGCCAGATTAAAAAGCTCACACAGCATCAGAAAAAATGAAAGGTAATGAAGAACAAACTTTAGCCATACAAGCAAAGCAAGCAGCTCCCTAGCTAGGGAAATCATTTTTTTCACGCATTTAAAAGCTCAAGACTACTTCCAGTGCTCATCAAGACATAAAGCAAACCAGCTGCAGTCTAGTTTAGCCTCTGAAGTAGCCATTAGGTCCCAAAGAAGTTACCTTGGCCTTTGTACTTTTGCAAAGCCCAGCTGAAACTCCCATGACCAAAGGGTCGGCCTGAGTGCTTAAGTGGAATCTGATGCATGTTACAGAAAATATCACATTTTGCTGTAACCCAAGACCAGTTTTCAGTACCAGCAAGAAGCAGGGAAAGCATTCTCAACAAATTAGAGACAATTTACTTTAGAGTGGAAGTTCAGAGGAACCTTTCTGTAGCTCAGCTGCTTTCCATTTAGGATCATTTTTAGAGTGCTACAAGTGCTGCTAGCCTCCAGTTGAGAGATGTGTTTAGCAAGAAAATAGGCATTTCCTCAAGCAGTAGATTAACTTCACAGCAGAATTAAAAGGAAAAGCTGATGGAGAACTAAACTGTTTTCTTGGATAGATTTGTATGTAACTCCTTGTCACTGTTAAGACTTTAATTACGCTTTCCCCTTCCTATTTTCTCAGTCTGCTGCATTCTTAGTTTTGAGTTGAATATACCTTTCATACAAATGTGTTTTTAAAGGTGGCCAAATTCCCTTTTTTTCATGTCTACTCATTCTCAATTGTCACACATACATGTCTGGAGAGGCATCTAAGTACTTAAAGAAGAGGATTATAAATTAAGATACTCTAAGGAAAGCAAACAAGCAAGTATTTAGGACTCCAGATCCCACTTCTCCCCTACAATGTGTGTTGTACAGTGACACCTACCCTCACCGAGTGCGTGAAAAAGTGGGTACACAACACCATGTAGCCTATGTGTAAATTAACACCCCAGACCCACGGCATCAGTGACTGGCACTCAAGACCAAACACTACAGTAACAGATGTATCCTTTATTTTTTCTCATTACAGGAGCTTTGCGTTTGCTGTGTGATTTCAGACTGCTGGAACAGTCTAGCTGTTTTCTATATGGTCTGGTTCTCATAGCACTGCTAGGCAACGCAACTCCAAACCTTGTTAGCTACCCTAACTCCATCAGGTTGCTCAATGCACATCAAAGCTGAAGGGCTCATCTTCCCTAAGGAGTTAATTCAAATTATAATCTGATTGGTCTCCATAAAGGAAGTCTACACTGCACAGCTAACCAGGTTTTATCTGATAAACACCTTCTTCCAGCCCAGGTATGCCCAGGGCTGGAAGAAAGGACTCCTGCTCCTATGGGCAATGATTAGAGTGCTGGTTCCACTGCAGCTGGGCTTGGTGTAACTTGGGTTTGTGGTAGCCACACCAGGACAGTGTTAGAAGTCTCTCCAAGTCATAGGACCATAGAATCATAGAATGTTAGGGGTTGGAAGGGACCACTGGAGATCATCAAATCCAACCCCCCTGCCAGAGCAGGACCATAGAATCTTGGGCAGGTTACATAGGAATGCATCCAGACGGGTCCTTCCCATAATTCTCCTTAAAAAGAAAACAGGTTCTCCCAAAGCTGTCACAAATAGGGAACAACTGCACAAAGCCCCAAGGATGTGCTCCAGACCCAAAACCAAGCCCCAGAGTGAGGACAGAAGGAGAGGAGTGCCACTGATGAAGGCTACCGCAGCCTGCTAACATCATTGTTCAGACCAGCAGTGGACCACCAATGTGACTGTACAAGATAGACAGTCCAGATGTAAAAACTATTAACATGAGCTAGCAGGCTTCTAAGGACATTACCACTCAAGTTAGCAGTAAGTCATAGAATCATTATAGTTGGAAAGGACCACCAGGATCATCAAGTCCAACCTTCATCCTAACATCTGTCTAGCTATTAGACCATAGCCTCAGGTGCTACATCTACTTGTTTTCTAAACTCCTCCAGGGCTGGTGACTCCACCACCCCCCTCGGCAGTCTGTTCCAGTGTCCAACCACTCTCTCAACAAAGAATTTCTTCCTAATATCCAATCTAAACCTCCCCTGACAACTTGAGACCATTTCCTCTCATTCTTTCATTAGTAATTTGGGAAGAGACCAACACCAGCCTTGCTACAACCTCCTTTTAGGTAGCTGTAGAGAGCAATAAGGTCTGTGCCAACATAAGCCCTCTGTGCAGCTTGAGTACTACTCAAAGAGTGGCTAATGCTAAAAGAAGCTAATTCTGCAGTGAAGACAGGAAACAAAACTGTGAGACTGGCATTTTTATGCACAAAGAAACATGGATATTCAGTCCAAGTTTTATGCGCATATTAATTTCTTAACTTAGCAGAAAGCATAATTCTCAGTCTAGCATACAAAACACTTTTTTGGCTTCTGACTTTTGCTTTCTTTCCCAGGGTGGTACAGTATCAGGGACATTTTCAAGATCATTATTTCAACAGATACAGTATTTAAAAAGATTCTATTCGGAGAAACAATAAAAAAAACAACAAACCTTAGAAGAAACAACAAGCAATCCCACCTTGTAAAGACAAATAAAACCCACACCTCTGAAGTGGACAAACACTCCATAAATAGACTATGGAGAAAAGCAAAAAAAAAAAAAAAAAACCAGCCCTAAACCACCCCTAAATCTCAACTGGCTTGAGAAATCAAGCAAAAGATTAACGACCTACTTTAAAAATTTTATTTAAGGAAGAGAGATATGGGAACAAAGCAACAACAACTGCAGAGTCTACAGGGCCAAGTCCTCTGATACAAAATTCATGACCTAATGCATAGTCTATTATGTACAGCACGGAGGCATGTAGAAAGTAAATACACTAAGTTTGCTGTCTTAAAAAGTCTCCAAGTTTTTAGACACTGGACTTAAAGCAGTTTTGAAATACAAAAGTCCAGAAATTATTTGTTTTAAAAAGCAATGCCATGTTTCATATTCAGTACCTCTAAGCTCTTACAGGTCTGACAGCCCAGATCCCACTTCATGGTCCTCCTTCCACAGCAGTCACACCAGTCCACAGTAGTCAGCAAAGCCTAAGCCCCAGCAGACACACACATACAAACACACTCCTATTCAGCTCAGCCTGTTCCTTCCCTAAAATGTCTGTGAAGAAACACCTTTAAATAAAGCATTTTAAGATCTCCCACTTGTTTTGGTATGAACAGATGACCCATCTGGGCACATGACAGCCTTGGTGGAAGCAGCACTATTGCCATACGGTCTGTCAGTGAGGGCAATGCACATCAAACACACGCAGCAGGAAGACACTATGCCAAAAAAAAAAAAAGAAATTATATTCATTTCAAGATTGCATTTGCTGGCATACATTTACATTCACTTGTCACGATACCTTAGTTTGCCCCACCTTGGGAAATCTGAAAGAAAGCCTGCTGAGGTGACTGGCAGTGTGGCCAGCCCCTGCGCCCATGGGAACCAATGCAAAAAGCTGAATGAATTCAGAGTTAACAGGACGGTTTCTTTCCAAGGATCTCCGATTTCCACCAAGCTGGAGGGACAACAACCTTACACAATTACCTACTTTCCAACTGGACATATTTATCTGTCCTGTGTGTTTCTCCACACTCTTCCTATAAACTGTATTACAATTATAGAAAAAATAAACCGAATCAGTTTTAGCTGAACTTTACCCCACACTTGGGATATATCAAAGGCCATTAAACTGGCTCGCCTCCAACCTTCACAGAGATCTTGTCAGGAGGATTCTGGTTTTAACAACATGTATATATACATATTAATAGGTACACAGACAAAGAAGCTGCTCTTTCAGTTAGAAAAGAAATTAAATTTCATCACAGAATGAATCCTATAAAAAGATATGTAATAAAGTTGAAATACCCATAAAATAGCTATAACTAAAGCAAAGCTTTCGTCAATAAGCCTCCAAAACTTTAAATGAAGAAAATGGCTTCACGAAGTGGTAGTCTAGATTTCCACAGTGAGGACACTGCTGGACGTTGCTGTATTCAGAGAAATACTGCATGCCAATCCGTACATCTATTACTGGCTTCCCACAGTGCTTACAGTTCAGTCGAGCCTGTAAAAAAAACACAGAAACAAACAAACAAAAAACCCTTTTGAAATAAGCAAACTCGCCTCTGCTCCTTGCCTCTGAAGAAGAGGGGGTCACACCCAGCCCCCTGCCCTGCCCTCCCCAGCAGGAGAAGGGTAAGTGAGGAAACTGGCAGCAATGGGATCTGCTGGTAAGGACATTCCTCGCCTGGACTGGTAACTCACAGGCACACAAAGTGTTTTTCACATGAAATATCACCACCAAATTCTGGAGAGTAGGTTACCTCCTACTACTGACTGACAGGAATTTTGAAGTTTATATATGCAAATGATTGTTTTGCACTACTTAATTTCTGAACCAGCTCCTCAATCCCCAGCACAAGAAGTGCTGTCTCAATAAATCATCAATGAAGCCCCAAAGCGAAGAGAGAGTTTTTACATTTGTGCCATGCAATTCAATCATTTAGGCTGACGTCTGAACAGGATCTGCCTATGATATATACCAGCATTTCAATCCTTTGGTTTAACAAATGTGTAACTCCTACTTTATCGGCATGGCATTGTACTAGTTTATCTATTTAAACATATATAATACAGATCAGGTTACACAAACTAAACATCACTTCAAGCACGCAAACTATTCTACAAAATCCAACTGAGAAAGTACCAACATTTACTGGGTGGATATGAGAAACAATTAAAGGTCATGGGTGAGGACAGGCAGAGCTATTAATGTTCAGTAGTAACAAAAACCGAAGTCTTCAGAAGAAATCTAGCTGAGAAAGCCAGCCCATCTGAGGCAAAGAAAGCACCAGGCAGCGTGAAAGCTCAGCAGGCCGTTTGAAATGCTCAAGAGAAGCAGAAGGGATTTGAGACTGTAAAGGAGTTTAAGAGTAAAGGTGGCAAATGAGCAGCACCGGCCTGAGCTGCACCGAGGCTTAACCTCGCAGCCCAATACACCAATGAAAGCTTCAGCTCTTCACTGAAAAGAACAAAAAATTATTTTCTATGGCAATCGTGATTTAAGGAATTTTCCTGGGATAAGGAGAGAAAGAAATTATTAAAGTACTATTACTGTTGAGACAAGACTCAACGAGAAACAAACCATCCAAGGCCATCTGCACTGTCTGAAAAACAGGAATTCCAAGAAATACAATCTAGTAGGGTATGGATTTGTACAATTTTCTCAACCAAAGCATTGCTTCGCCCCTTGCTACTGCCCAGCACATCAGCTAGGTCTAATAACCTGACAGTGGCTGCAGTTCATTATCTTACATCCACATTTGTGATGTATAATGAAATACTTTGAGATAAGGTATGAAATTATTCAAAATAAAATTAGCAAGGCAATTTGGAGCTAAATTATCTACCATATTTAAGTGTCATTCCTCTGTATGCATGGAATCATCTGTAACAATAATGGTGAAACAATAATGCGTATTCTCTGGCAATCACCGTCACTGCAGCTAATGATTTCACTGTCAGTTCTATTACTTACCATGTACTGTCACACTGTCCATTAATCACGTAATTAAGGCTCTTGTATAATGAGACCTTAATTCTTGTCTTGTACATTCAACAGAAGCAATTCAGATTTAAATTTGCTGGCTTTTACTGAGCTAGCAAGTCAGCATCAGTGCTTTATCTTTAAAAGTCCATATGTTTAAGAAAAAATTTACAAATCTCAAGAGGCACTGAATTTGGAGGTAGTATCTCTTGTCTTTAGTTATAATTGTTATCAATGTCATTTTAAGCAGTAGCAGCAACACCACTCATCTTTTGAGCAGCACATTTTGATAAATACGTTACATTTAAAATAAAATGGCATTTCACATATTGACAAAATCCTATTTTAGATTACTCTTAAGCACAGATATTACCATGAAGTGATCATGCTTTGAAGGAGCGTATCTCTGTGAGGATCCTGTCCTAACCCGTAACAACACCCGCATGTCCTAAGGTCACAGCTCACTCCTGAGTATCCAGAGAGGAACACTTAGCCATTCCCAGATAACTGCTTTTACCATGGCTGTCTACCCCTACCCCCACAATAGAGGTGCTCTGCCCATTGCATGGACAATTCTCTTGGATGCTGATGATCCTGCTGCCTCAGGCATGTGTCTACTCTGGAGTAACCCCAGGCCTTGGATCCTTCTCATTCAAGGTATAGATTAGGTGAGCATTTAATGAAAACTAAGCTGCTTCAGGCCATGGTGGAGTACCCTCACCAGAGTCAGCTGCAGCAAAGATTAATGAGAGCTGGTTAATCCCCAGCACAAAGACACTTTAGACCTTTCCGTTCCCTTGGGTTTTTTGCTACAATTATCTTATGATAAAACACAACTCAAGAAACTAGAGGAAACATGAATACAGGAAACATATGCCCAAAACATGCAACTGTTGTTAAAATACTACTGAAATTATACCTGGTGCCAAACACACCTGCTAGTGGTCATCCTAAGCATCAGATTTAATTGTGAATGCATTTAAAGGGTATTTAAAAATGTAAGTATTAACCACTGACCATAGCATTGGCTTTTGTCTAGCTAAAGGCTGTTGTGCCTCGTAAGTTAAGACAAAGGGACAAGGACTCACGTCAGCTTTCTTGTACTGTGCTCATAGGTACAGGCTGGAAAAGAAGGGTGGAAGAAGGGGAGGGAGAAGAGATACACAAACCTTGGCTTTATTTATCATCAGTTGGAATTTCACCTTATGAGTCTTATTTATGTATGGTACTAACCTGACAACAGGGAGATGCTGCCAGAATATCGTAGGTATACATAGTTCCCAGCTGATGCCAGCTTCCATCCCATCGGGACTTGCACTTAATGCAGATAATTTTGTGAACCCCTTCTAAGCAGTCTACGCAAACAGCATAGAGGTGCATAAGCCTTCCTGTGGACAGGAAAGACACTTCTTAAGAGGACTAGAACAGAAGATTAAAACAGACATTTCCTGCAATGTGTGATCTGCCCTTTAGTACACAAATCATACCTTTTTTTTTTTTAAATAAAATGGTGAATGATAAAGTAAAAAATATTTCTCTATGGGAAACACATACAGCTTGACTGAAGCTATTTTCTATGGATGCAAAACTCAGGAATTAGTCATCACCCTGCTCACTCCCCCTTCCTTAGCAGAATATTTTTATAAAAGGAGTTGCTGAAGCTCCATGAACAGATGCCAGGTTAAGCAGTATCATCAGCTGCAGTGTTTCCAAAACCAGAATTGTGTCCTAGCTCCATCCCCACCTGACAGAAGTGGAGAAGTGTTGAAGCTTATTAGCAAGCTGGGTACAGATTCATTTAACAACTTGCCAGAATCTTCCAGCAAAGAGGGAACTAAGAACCTAATATTCCTCAAGGAAAAAAGCAACAGCCAGAAGAGCTATTTTCTTCCGTGTACTTTTTCCTGACCATTAATAGTAAGTATATTTTATAACAGTATATATTACACATCCACAGACTTTAACATGCCATTCTGAACTACAAATCCATCAACCTCTATCATGACCTCAGGCTCTGTATGCACAATGACTTTCAAAACCTGAGTTATACTGACTTCCATAAAATCAAGTGGCTCAGACTTGAAAATGAAGTATTTTCTCTACATAAATATAACTAAACTCACTAATGCAAAATCCAAGATGCAAATTTCACACCAAACAAGGCTCTACACAAATTACAAAGATTTGGCATCTAGATTATGCCTGACTTGTAGTTTAATAGTTGGCTATTAGAAGTGAGCTGACACAGAGTAGTAATTCTGCAATATACCATATTTTGCACTGCTATATAAGACAAAGCTGAGAAGTAGCGCAGTTACAGATCAGCTACAAAACTGCACGCAATATGTTTATTCTGGATTGCAATTTGTGCTCTTTAGCATCAAAGTACCAAGCACATCACAACCTGTAATTTAATGAATGCACATATCTTGTGTCTCTTCTACATAAAAGGGAATAAAATATTAACAATTTATGATTATCCATACCAGACACTTTCAAAATTAATGGTATGGTTTTAAACTTGTTTTGTTTTTTAAGCCAACTATTTTAGAAGAATTAGAAGAAAAGCAGATCCTTCTTAAAATATATATATAAAATAAACTTGCTAGTATGAGCCAGTAAAAATTGCATTATTACACATTGGCATGCTTAGGTCTAGAAAATGTGATGTGATGAGACTGAAGTGCAAAATAATAAACTCTGGTCCTGAAGTGAACACTTGAGATCGGAGATGTTCAAGTAATTCCATGAGCAGAAGTTTCGTGTTGTGCACAAAGATAAAATAATTTTCCCCATCTGAAGTTCTGCGCTGTCCCTGCACATTGAAATTACTGCATTCCTCCACCACTTAATTTTCAGGATCCTGGTTACATAGGAAATGAGGCACCTGATATCTTAAATATGTCTGAAATAAAGTTATTTTCTGTACTGAAGAGAAAATAACACCCTGGAACAGCACCCTGCAAGCTTAATTTCATTTCAAAGAGTACTTCTGATAATAGACTATTTTACCAAGGACAAGGAGGTAAAAATTTTAACAATTAATTTTTCACAGCACCTTGTCTGAGCAAGTTTTTCAGATGTACCATCCAATGGGTAAGGAGCAATTAATAAAAAAAAAAAAATTTACAGAGTTTCCTTCTTAGTGGTAAATGTTAACAAGTGATGAGTTTCACCATTACTAAACCAGCTATTAGTACTGATAGAATCACAAGCACATTGTGCATGCCTCCACATCAAAGCATTATTTCACATACATATATTCCGTTTATCCTGGAGCTTTTTTACCTTGCATATTTGCTTATCACTTTTTCTCTTTACAGTACATTACGCAAGACAGAAATAACGTTAGCATGAATACAACTTAGTGACTTAGTGCACAGTGATTTAAGGAAAAAAAAATACAAAGTTTGTTGAACAAAGTAACATTACATAACACGTATTATGACTATGCATGGGATATAACAAATTTTATTGAAAAGATAGAAACTTAAAATATCTCTCATTAATGCCATCCCAACACATTTTTCAACATGTAATTCTATGTTTTTGAGCACCAAACTACCAATACTTTGTCTGACTTATTTTAGCCACACTGGCTGCCAGCAGGCTGCAGGACAGACACATTTTGCTGGGTACTGCCCTGATCACTTAGTTTGAGGCACAGCTTTCAGGAAAAGCTGAAGCTCATCCTAGACCACATGCATTTGGTTCTCCAGAAGAAAAGTAATAGATGCTTTGGTCTTAACTCAGCTCAGAGCTGGGACACGATCAGGTTGCAGTCCAAACAGGCCAAAGTTTGGAACTAAGTCTAAACCCCTCACTACACTGCTGCTTCAACCCATCATATTAAAAGCTTACTTTTACTATTTTGAACCTCTGCAGATCAGTTTTAACATAGGCTAGACTACAGTCCTTTATGTACTGAAAAAAAAAGTCTGCTATGAACCAAAACTGATACTCTAGTCTGAAAGCAGACGAGAGGAATCTCATCTCACCAGTGGTACAAGTATAACTTTTACCCATGCTGCAGCACAGCATGCTTAAATTTAAAAGGTTGTTTAAAAAGTTGATGTATATCTTGGAGTAAAGCTCACAACAGATAAATCAGCACACACATAGAATCATAGAACGGTTTGAGTTGGAAGGAAAATCTTCCCATGGTCTACCTAGAAACTGGAAGAGAAAGCTCTTAAGTTGTAAACCCAAACTCAAGGCATAGATCTTTCTACACGGCACTTGCTTTTTGGAATTCCTTCTAAGTGCTTCAATCTGATCCACGTGATTAATTTTGACGTGACTTCAAGCTTTACAGAACTGGTTAAAAATGCAGAATTGGGATGAAAATCTATAATGCGGGGACAGGGCACAGAGGGCAGTTCCATCATTTAATGAAACCTAGCATGACTGACAGACAACCTGTACCTTGAAGGTGACAGGGAACATCATATTCAATCTCATCATGTCTCGATGGGCTAAGGAACAGGGTCCCATCCACCAGCGGAAACTGTTCAAACACTGGCAGCGCCCTGTGGCACAGTGCACAGTTTACAACATTCCTGTGGCTGGCACTAAGAGCAGCAAGGATGAACTTCCGAAGGTCCTCCCCTTGGCCCACCTGGGCATCATCTTCCATCCGCACATGGAAAGTATTCAATTTATGCCTGGGGATGTGAGTAAGCAGCTCAGATAGATCGAGCCTTCTCAAAAACTGTACAGGGGCATCAAAGTGTCCTGATCTATGTGCTTGCAAGCCAGCTGCCCCGTAATCAAAATGTGCATTCCTGAACATGCCCCCACTGGCCATGTTCTTCTTGTGGGGCTCTAGGTGAATGGCATTCTTCAAAAACTCTCCTAAGTATCGTGAGGAACGAGGGCCGCTGAAATGCGTGGGGGCAAGAATAGAGTAGCCAGTGGGTGGGGACTGGCCAGGAGAGACACAAGGTGAACGAACGGCATAGCTGCTGCCCATGACGCCCTTCTCCTGGGAGTTCTGCCTGTCCATCGAGTGCCTTCGTGGGAGGTCATTACTCAAGCCTTTCTGTGGCTTGTTGGCCGGCCTGCCCTTTTTGGCTTCCTCTGCTGACTCTGCCATCGACCTTCCCATACTCTTCTCCAACACTGACTTTTTCTTCTTATCATCCTGCATGCGCTTCACCTGGTACCAGTCAGTGTCCTTTTTTAAATGACCCTGCCCACACCGACAGGAGCAAAAGCGAAAAGCCAGGTCATATCCCTTCTTTGTCCACATGTTTTGGCGACACTGCTTTTCATTCCAGCTCCTGGCTCTGCCAATGCAATTGAACTGCACAAGAATGCTGCTTTCCCACTCGTAGAAGCACTGAAGGTGCATCCAAGTGCTGTACGGACAGTGCTCGTTGTTGCATATAACCTTCTGGTAGTCATCCTTCTCGAGGTCCACCGGCCTTCCAAAGCTACAGATGAGTGGAGTAGCACAAGGGGCTTCTGTGGAAGATAAAAGACACGTTAATAACTTCATGGCCTGCTTATTGCGGTACTTCTTTAAAGGCCATGCCAAATACACACACGAGCTCTTACTCATCGTACATATTATCAAAGGGCCCACAAACACTAGCTCTGGGTCAGGGCAAAAAGCAGTCTTTGCCAAAAGAAGTTAAGTATGTGAAAGGAGATATAGACATGAGGGAATAAAGAAACAAAACGACATTACAGTTTGTTCAATATTCAAAGGCAAAGCACCTCAGAAGTACCATCCTCAAGGGTTTGCAGATACCATTGCAAGGCCTTAAGAAGCAAGGAGAAAGCTTTGTGGATATTTCTGGAGGGTGGCTTTGAAACCTGAGAGGCAACATAGGGAGAACACACAGAGACGTTTTTTTGAAAAACAAGTAGTAAATACAGCCTGACTTCACAATCACATGGAGAGGCAGGAATTGATCTTTTCTTTGGGACAGAGCAACAGACAACAGCTAAGGAGAGAAAGAGGAAGCAGAGGACTTTGAAAAGCAAGACAAACAGCTGATGTTCCTAGTACAGAAAGGAGGGCCTTCATTGCATTGCTTAGGCAAATACAGACTATACCACCATCAGTGACCTCCTGTACAGCTAAACTTCACAAACCAAATAGTTCTGCAACACAGGTTAAAAAAATCCAAATGCTATGGGCTCTTCTATCAGCAAAGTAGCAGCCTTTGCTATATCCTTGAGCACATAATAGTGTATTTCAATTCTCTCCCTGCAACAGTATCAGCTTCTACACAAAAACACTCTACAAAAAATATTCATTCTGTGTTTACAGACCAATGAAGTTTTCCTCTCCCCCACCAAAATACCATGGATTACATATGACTCCCATTTCTGGCTGTGCAGTTGCAGCTGAGAGGCACAGAAATGACAGGAAGTTTTCAGTTGGAGTTTCTATTGGATCTTAAGAGTTTCTGATTACAAAATTTTTAGATGCTTACTGAAGTACTACAAATATTTCTCCTCTGTATTTCTGACTTCCTACTTCCTCCACTTCACAAAAAAAAAAAAATATTCCTGCTTCAAGAGGGCTGGCAGGCTGCCTTTTAACCTCTGTATTGCTGCATTCAAATACTACCAGGCTTCTTTCTGCAGGGTCTTCCACAGTCAAGTGCTGACTCACCCTGTGCGAAACAGGGCAAACAGCTTTCTGCAGTTCCCCAATCTTAGCCAGAGCTCCAGGACTTCCCAAAGAGGTACATCGAGCCTTGTGGAGAGAGGCTGCTGTGATCCAGGTTTTGTTTTTTTTTTTCCTTAGGACTTCAAACTTTTATCTGATAAGCAGGAAAAAAACCACCACTCGGTTGCACTGCTTTTTAATCCCATTCTTGTCACTGCTAGCACAAATAATACAACATAATTAGCAGTTGGATGATAGGATTTGTGCTGCTATGTTTACTTTTACTCAGACTCTCAGTAATAGACACACTATCCATCATCATGTGTCCTATAGCAGCAATACACAAACCAGATGCTTTACAACAATAGATCTTTGCCATGATAGTGGTTTCGCCCTTTCCCAACAACATTTTTTTTTAAAGGCTATCAACAAACAAAATCTTCAAGGTTACCTTCAGTAAATTCAACATTACAGTAGCTCTTAAGACTTATGTACCCAGAAGAAACAGGCACAAGGAAACTGTCCCAAGCCATTCCCTGGAAGATGCCACATCCTTCACCTCATTTCTCTGCCTCCATTTCTAATGCCAGAAGCAGCACAGCTGCAAGAACTTTCTGCAATATCTTTCCTTCAGGGACTGGCCTATAAACCACAAACAAAGCACATTCCCAAAAACACTCTCTTAAAGTAAAAGAAGTGAATAATACATCTCAAGCTATGGACTTGTTAAGTCATCAAAAACAAATTACCAAATTGGAGAGAACACAGATAAGAGAGGCCTTCCCTAGGGACTCTTTGAAAGTTCCTTCTATGCCCATGACGCCTGTATAAGAATATAGTTGTCTCAGGTCTCTGAAAAGCCCAATAAGAACATGCAGGGTTTGAGTTGTCTTTGAGAAGCATGAACTTCATTGGCTACCCATGAGTAATTTTTCTCCACCTTTTTCCTGTGCATTATTGAGTATTGCTGGCCAAGAGCAAAAGTGAATGATAACTCTTCTGCTCTGAAACAAAATCTGCCAGTTTACTAGTACAGATAGTTCTCCCACCCAGACTTCGATTCAAGTCACACTATGCCACACCAAGCATCTTGCCAAAGTTTTTCTGCATTGTCAGTCATTCTTTCATCATATTTAGAGTCTGAAAGTATAGTCTGCAATTACAGCATCCTTATGCAATTCATCTCAGAGAAGCCAGTTAAACTGAAACCATTAAAGACAAATCATCACAAGTCAGATGTGCAGCAAGATACCAGAGGTACGAATATGAACAGTTCTCACTTAGGCATTTCCTGTATTCATCTATTTTGGTACATATTCCTTTCCACCACTGCCAGCAGGCAGGAAGAAAGAACATGCCAAAAATCCACTTATGCTCCCCCTGTGTTTCAGAGTGTAAATGTTCTAACAGTCACAGGTATTATAGCTGACAGCCAAGAAAGTTACTATACAGACAAGTCTACAGATCTCCACTTTAGAATAAAGACTTTACACTTGTTCATCCACACTGGCATAGTTAACTGACTAAAAAAGAAAAGTGTTTCCTCGATTAGCCTTTGAACATGTTTTCAGTTTTGGATGCAAAAAACATATGGTCTCTATCCCCCTGATAAGTTTACAGCCTCTTCATCATGTGGACAAAAAATGAAATTAATAAAGTGGCTGAAATACAGTAAAAAACCACCACAGCCTCTGTATTCTGCAGAATGTGTCTGCAATTATTTGATTGTGATCATGTACTGGGTGTCTAGATGCTACTGTAAAGGTGACTTTCAACAGATTTTTCTTCTCTTTTTCCTTGGTTGGGCAATGGAAGGACTGTGGAATGGGATCTTCTCCAGCTTCTTCAGAATTTACAGATGCCAGATTACCTGAAGAACTTCCTACACAGCACACCACCCACAGCAAAAGCAGGTCTAGAGCAGCTGGAAGAGAGTAATGAAGAAGAGCCTTCCCCCACGCTAAAGACTCCACTGAATTGCTAAATGGTGGCACTGAGATCACTTTGGAAAATGTCATTGCTAAGAGAAGCTGGCCCCTGCTCACCTGTTCTGGGACCTGACATTTCACCACCATCACCACAGCAGCACAGGAAATACTCTAGCAAACCAACAAGTCTCTGCCATGTTGCCATGCTCCACAGCAAGGTTAATGCCATGCTAGTCAAAGCACCTGCCTTCTCTGATAAAGGTTTGTTATTATAAAGTCTGCTGATTTGGAGAAGGCCTTAATAAAACCACTGCAGTATTTCCACAACAGAAACTGAAGAGCCCAGCATGGCTAATGAAAGTTGCCTCTGTAGAAAAGTTCTATTACTTCTGTAGTATGCCTGTATTAAAGAAAGCAGAAAACTGTGCTACCCGAAAAGTGTACAGAAACTTCAAGCCAACATTTGGTTCTGTCTAATATTTTAAATTCCAGCAGGTCTATCTGTACAAAACAGATTGTGCAGGACTGAATACCCCTTGCAGATTTCTCTCCATTCCTGTCTCCTGCCAAACATAATCATGCCACATGTTCCTACATAAAGGATACATCAGAAACAGAAAACAAAGCAATTTTTTGTGCAACTTCCCCAGTTCACAGCAAGAGATAAGCCTTAGGAGCAAAAGAGACATCATTCAGATCACTTAGTACAGTGGCCACATGAGCAAACGTGAAGAGCCCTTCCCATCATTTCACACCCTTGAAAGTGCTCTGGGTTTTTCAGTCATCATTTTATATGCAAGATAAAGCACTTATTAGAGAATTATGAGACTTAAAAAATTCTTGTTATCAAGCCCTTCTATTTCCCACTAATTAGAAATGCATTTTGAGATCATTCTTCAAAAAGTCAGAGCTGGAATCATTGTCTTAATGTTTTGTGATGACAGTACAACCATTACTGTCAAGAGAGGCAATAACAAGGGAGTAAATAGAAATTGACATGGCCAAAGTGACCATCCACACCTGCAACCCCAAGCTGGTTCATCACCTAAACATAATTTTCTTCCAAGTAGCTAATAGCTCAACAGATTACTGGTTTCCAAAGTTATTAAACTTCAGAAAAATGAAATATTACCAAGTGTGAGAGCAACATCCATCCTCCCAGCAGACCCTTCTGAAAGAATGCTTAAATGATCACAAAAGTACCTCTATTTTACCTCTCAGTTTCAAGATGGTTTTCACAGGCCAGGAAAACAAAACAAGACAGCATGCAGTTTTATGTTGTGGAACCACTTCCACATTTAGACACAAGTGCATGGCTGTAACAGATAGGCTGCAACTACAATTGCACATTGCTTCTTTCAAGAAGTTATGTTTCCACATAAAAAACAAATGTTTTCCTATATTCCACTGTAGTGATTTTGATCAGTAATTCTGAAAATAGTTGCAAGGGGCAGCACATAAATGTCCTCTAAAACAGAAATAACATACAATATTCCAAACAAGCATACATTTGAGCATAGATAGCTCATTGTTTAAACAAGGTTATGTTTTGTGTTTAACAGAAGTACCATCAAATTAACTTTTCTTTCAAAAATGAGAACATGACTAAGGACTGCAAGGAAGCTGGTTTGGCTGTTTGGCTTTTTCTCAGTTTTTCTGTTCAGGTTTATAAACATCAACAAAATCCAGGAATAGAAACAGACACAGACTGTTGAGTTAAATCTCCTTCAACAAAAAACCCACATTAGCTGTTTTTTACATTTTAATAAAAAAAAGAAAGAGTATATGAAGACCACCTTTCCCATTTTATGACACAAACGCAGAAGAATGGCTGGCTGAGGAACTTTCCTCTGGTGAAGTAAAAGGAGGAGAATGTTGTTTACTTCTGTTTACACACCCATCATGAAACTAAAGATGCACCCAGCAAGCCAAATGCAATGACTCCACAGCTTCAGTTTCACGACTGGTCTCATTTGTTCCAAGTCTTCAATGTGGACGCCTAAAGCAAAATTCACTCTTCCCCTGCCACATTCCTACATTATCCATTGTGTAAAGCACCAGAGTTTTTCAGTCAGTGGACAGAAACAGATAATTATTTCACATACTCGTCAGCGTAGGTTTCAGCCCACTGCACAGACTCGGGATCACTGGTAAAGCTCAAGGGAGGTGTTAAACACGTGAGGCTGGGGGCAGAGCAGAGAGAAGCGCGGCGGCTGTTGGAAGAGGCAGCCCTACTGTCATCTTGAAACAACCATCAGGCGACAGTATGTTGTTATGGATATGGAAAAAATATATATTTTTTAAAAAGCTAAGGTCTTGGCACTGGATCGCCTACAAGACACTTACTATGGCTTCCTTCTGGTCTACTGTTACTCTACCATCTATTCAGCTATGCCAAGGACACTTTACTTGCCAGCACATTACCTAGGCCAGAAGGGTACATGTGGGACACATACTTTGCAAATCCAGCGCTTTAACCTCTACCACTGCAGAGCAGAGCTCTCTTCACAACCCTGCACAGCTAGTAGTTCACTCTGCCAGCTTGAACCAGATCCAAGTCATTCCTGTGGAAGACTACTCTCTAACAACCATCTGCATTAGTCTTCTGAATTTCCTCTGCCATCAGCATAGCTGTATTTTAATTGAAGTCATACAATATTATTGTGCTAATACTGTAATGCAGCTGTAGAAAATAAGCCAGCAAACAACAACAGAACAGACTCAACAGAAAACTTGGATTAATTGTCCAATGTTGGTGAACCTTGGAATACAATCTAATATTCAGAAAATTACATGACAAAATAGTACTGCCGTACATGTAACTGGTTAAACAGTACAAATAATATGGCAATACAGAAATGATCAGCCACCTCCTAAGAGCCTGAATGCAGCAGGAAGAATGCAATGGGAAAAACTGTTTCACATGTGAATCCAAAAAGCAAGCTTGTATCTTCAGTGCAGCATCATTAACAAATAACAACCGACAATAAGAGAAGTCTTTCAAAACAGTTCGGCTCATGGCTTATATCGGTAACATTCACTGATGATGACAGATGTCTCTCCAACACTTCTTAAGCAATCTTTGAAGACTGATCAAGATGGAAGTTTCCACTCATTCTCCAGGAGGCAGGGGGAAAAAAAAAAAAAAAAAAAAGACAGCAGTACCTGCTAAGCCAGAGACTTTCTTCTGTCACAAGACTCCCTTTCACATTCTTGGAGAGAGAAGCCAATGCCAGTGGTCCATCTTTAGTGAGCAATAGACAGAGCTCAGTCTGGTGTGATACCTGGCACAGACGCACCTGAATCACCTCTCAATAGCCACTGACTCCAGACAACCCCTCATCACAATGGGAGTCTGGCTGATAGCTTCCCATGTGTAAGCACCTACACACTGACATGTGCCAATCTGGAGCTCAATCCTACCCCCAAGGACCAAGTAGCTGCAGTCAATACTTACACCAAGAAGGGACTTCAAGAGAACGAAGCCATAAACAGCCTAGCTCTCCTTGGCACACATACCCCATATGCAAGATGTTACTAGTTCTATTAGGTGAGTAGTCACATGAAGTGATCCCCTTTCCCTAAAAAAGTATTTCAGGTAATTTGGAGTTGCTAAATCCCAAGTCACCCGGGAACAAAGACGATGGGACTCCTGGAGGGCTCAGTATGAGCTAGAATTTTCTCCACGCACTTCACTTACACCGACTTCACTCTTGGCCTTCAAGGGAGTCTCTTCACAAAACCAAAAACAAAAATGAGAAAGGCCAGCAACTACCCAGCAGCAGGGAGATGCCATGGAAATCATGAAAGCTTAACTCGTATCTGCCAAATTAACACCTTCGAATTTACAGCCCAGTTAGAGCTAGTGCCTGTTTATTAAATCAGCAATTAGCACGTGATACAAAGTCAGTTATCTGTGGCTTTTATTCAACCACCCGCTCCCAGCTCAGCCATCATCACCTTAATAAGTCAGAAAGTCAAGCACAAAACTGTACAAACTAAGGAGGGTAGACACTCACATGTGCACAACAGTTTTGCGGTTTGCTTACACAACCATCTGTGCTCCAAGCTGGACTAACTGCCTACACCGCTAAAACCCATCATGAGAATTCACACGGTCTTGTAGAAGTCACCATAATCTGTACAGTCATCATTCAGCCAACTTAGCCAACTTCTCTCCATTTAACACCTGTCGCCCAAACACAGAGAACAACTCAATCACCAGCTTTGGCTTTTGCTTAAGGATGTACAGGCCTCATCTACATAGAAGAAATTTTGCTGTAATGCCTTCGATTCAACTGAAAATATCACCTGTTCACCACACCAAAGAGAACAGGACTAAGTCTCTACCTGTATCAGCACGAGGAAAACTGAAGTCAATGCACTCCTGATACTCCAATGTGAATTCTGAGTTGGTTTAACCAGGACAGGCAACAATTGGTCCTCCATGCCACCAGCAATTGTGGCTGGGCCAGGAAGACTCCTTGCACTCCTCAGCGTAAGGTGGATTTTTCTGGTGACCTCTATCATGGCAAATGCAAAGATTAGTGACTATATCAAGACTGGCGGGCACTAACATGTTTTGAAGATCGGCTGTTGCTTTGCTCACATGTAAATCACCCTCCCAGAAAAGCATGTCCACCATTAAATTCCCTCACTGTAGCCTTCCAGTAGCTTTTAGTACCTTGAAATGTTACAGAAAACTAACCCCAGTGCCTCAAGAAACAGACATCCTAATAACTAAAGCAGACTTTATGCACCTGCCCTGGCAAGTCTTCAGTGACAAATTCCAACCCATGCTGGGAATAAAGAGATAACTGTGGCAAGCAGTAGATGCCCCAATACCAAGCACAGATGTCAAAACTGCAGGCTAGACTTGCCCAGATTCAGAGCCAGATAGCTACCAGACCCACTCCAAAAGCACACGAAGGGAAGAGAGAAAGGAGGAAAGGTTGAGTCCAGTGGTATCAGCACCTCTGAAGTCTAGGGATGTTTGTGTTACTCGTCTATCCTTCCCAAGTTTCAGTATTGCAGACAGTATTTTTATTTCCCATGCTAAAGGCTAAAGAAGCTGTAGAAACTCAGTGGGAACCGGGAGATGCAGTCACCCTAGCTGCAGTACCTACCAGCTCTGCAAGATAGCAGCTCCTGAATGTGGAGCTGTCAGTTCCAATAGACATCTCCCTCACCATGCTGTGCTGGCTCCCAGCCCCGTCCATGTGCCGTCTTTGGCATCTGTGCAGGACACAGACACCTCAGCTGTACACTGCTCCCAAAATGGGTATCGGTAGCACAGAAGTGAAGACAGGGAGTGGCAGGCACGCTCAATTGCCAGGCTCTGACTGAAGCTACCTCCTCTCCCAGCAGGCACTCAAGACAGGAACAACAGCAATATCCCCCTCAAGCCCTGGAAGGAAGACTGGTAGACTCTACCACTGCAGGAGAGACAGACAGAAAGCGATAAAAGTTGAAGCAAACGCTCTCAAGATAAATGTCACTAGTTTACAGGGAAATGCCAGTGCTCCACTCAAAATCCCGCAAGCTTTCAAAACAGAATTACCCACTCCAGCGACTAGATTACTGCTTCAAGAGGCCTCTTTGGAATTGTTTTAATTTCTATCAAAACTGTTTAAGGAAAGCCCATGCCCTACTAATGCTGTTGTAACTTAGACACCTTGAAGGCTAGCTAGAGTATTTTACCCTGAGCCGGATGCAATGTTTACTTCTACTTTTTTTCCCTTCACATACGCTGCAGGAAGAAAAGCAGAGAAGGATGGACGTCTGCCAGTCATCACAGTACTTCAGTATCAAAGGATGTCTCAATATACAAGGCTGTAAGCGAGGCTGAAGAAAACTTACAAATGTCTCCAAGGACTAGAAATTGTTTTGTCACTACTTGTTAGATCACTGGGAGGATGAGTACACACAAAGTAGAGCAATCAGTTAAAAAACTGTATTTCTGTGTATGAAACTTAACAAACATCAAGCCTAACCCTTACTCATGCAAGCACTACACTTGAGCAAATGACTAATCACGTGAATACAGAATGTCGTCAGGGCACCAATAACCAGCACTCTGATAGCAAATAACTGTTAAAAAAATTATATGGGTGTGTACTTGCTTGCATGAAAGGACAGTATTTATTTTATTCGGTAATACTACAGTTGTGATTCCATTTGCAAAGATTTGCAGAACATGAATTACATTTGCTACAAATGCATGTAACTGCAGTTTTAAAAATCCTGTAACTAACATGAAAGTCCTTCCAAACATGATTTGCATTGACAGAGGCAGTGACATTTGCATTCAATTGATTTCTACAGTTAGAAGAACTCAATGGCATTATGAAGTAAAATGGTTTTCCTTTAGAAAATTAATAGGTATTAAATTTTGTAGTCACTGCAACAGAATGGACACTTAACTTTCCAGGTGGTCTCACTGATATCAATGGGACTCCCTCAAGATAAGTAATAAGAAGGTGCCAATACTGAACATCACTAGAGTGCCAAACTGGATCTGGATGTTATATGCAGCAGGAAATATTTGACAGCAAATATTAATCCATGCTTAAATACTACAGCGGTTCATGTGCTAAAAATACATTTTTAAATTAAATATTGCACTGAATTTTTCTGGCTCTCTTTAACTATCCCACCTCCAGGACGATACAATCTTTTTTTTTTTTTGTAAGTCTATTATCAGCCAGCCACAGCTTTCAATACACTAGTCACTTGTGCTGACTGATTTTTCTCCTTCATACACCTGTCCTACATTAGCATTTTTATTTGAAAGTAAATCAGTCTTAGAAATTTGTGAAACCCAGGTGAAGGGTGTGCAAAAGCACAACTGGCCATTTTAAACCCAGGTAACAACTGAGAAGTTCAGAGCGGGGCCGGTGCGTTGGGCACCGCTCACACAAGCCCTCGTCTGCCATGCAAGGAACTCCACCCCTGCAAAACCATGCTCCAGGGAGACCTACAGCAATCACCTTCACCAGCTGCCCCACAGCCTCTTTTTCCCTGAAGGAGTCTCATGTCTGAGGATCCTGTACAAATCTGACCTCTGGCAACTCCCCCTGACAACCCATCAACTCGCCAGCTCTGATATTTCGGCAGTTCAAGGGCTCACCTGTGCCAGAGGGGAAAAAGTATGGTCTTAAAACATAAGCCATATGGCCAATACACCATAAGAAAGTGATGTAGACAGCTATGCCATATTCTTTTAGTTTAATTTTGCTGGCTATAATGAACACCATGTTAAAGGGGAAAAGCACAGATAAGGACAGCCAGCTTCTCCTTTTCTCTCATCTTCTCATGGCACCTAGAGACTAGCGACAAGGACAATGGGGTGAAGCAGCAAGATGCTAAGATAGTGATGATGAAGAGGACTTGGGTCTACCATAGAATGTGACCAAGAATGGAAACAAGGCAAAAAAAATGGATGGAAGAAATAGTTTTAGAGTCAGAAACAACTATACATGGAGACCAGAGCAAGAAGTTTATAGGATAAAGGGATAAAACAGCTGACAATGTAAAAGTGCTTACGCTCAGCGAAGCAGAAACGGACTAGGAATTTGTCACTCAGAGTCCTCAGTTCTGACATAAACCCTGTGGATTTTCCTTTTCTGCTGCTCAGTGCAAAGTATCCACAAAATATCTTGCCCCTTCATGCTCGTTTATATCTACAGATGAAGGTAACCAACAGCTGCCATTGGGAACACTGGTAATGCTCTAGGCTGGAGTCAGTCAGGTAAGTGCACTATCCCATGGAGCTGCTGGTATAATTTTACATGATGACAGCTCAGATTTTCCAGTTTGGTTATGAAAAGTAACCCAGAAAATCAGCTAGAAATCTGAAAATTTATTAGGAATATCATTCAACCGCTCTGCAGACAGGTAATCTCAGAAATTACATCACATTTCAGTTTCCCTGTGCACTTCGATTCTGATACATCAGTCTTGTGTCCCACCCCACCATGACCCATGCCTCATTCACTGTAGAAAACTGATGTACTTTGGTCAAGAAAGATTAATCTATCATATATGGAATTCCTGCTTGGTCTGACAGAAGAGATAGGAAAAGAAGGCAGAGTTACAGAACGTGATTCCTCCCTGTGAGCATCATCCCAGTATCTGCTGAAAAGTTACTGTGCAAGATGGAGAAAAGCCATCGTATTTGGTCAGTGGTTACGCTCTCCACCTTCTCAATTCCCATGTGGGAGTCCAGAACCCTTCTATCACAGTTTGAGCTCTGAACATGCAAAAATTAGAACACTACCCAAAAAAGCATAAACAGATGCCCCCTTGGGGCAGAGGAGAAATCAGCCTACATTTCTTTACAACACGCCAAAAACTGGCTGGCACTTCAAGGGAAAATTATGCAGGGATTGAAGCTAAATTTGTCAAAATGGAGAAGGGAACAACATCTTTTCACTGTAAATGGGTGCTATAATGGCAGTTCCGTATGACATGGCTAGTCAGAGCTGCACGGAGAAGCCCGGTGGAACTTAAAACAGCTGTTTCATTCCAGCATGTGGATGGGGGGCAGAAACAATACAGGGACCACATAATGAACTGTGAATACTTAAAAAAAAACATCTGAACCACAGTCCCTTCCCTGTGTGAAACAGGGTCCTGATGGGGCTGCATAATTAGACTGTCATACTGACATCATGATGTGAAGCCAAGGTTTGCACAGACAATCTTAATTTTGCAATTATTAAACCTGCTGCTTTCATCTCTGCATACTTCTGTCTTGTCACATTCATGAAATAAAGCAGGTTACATTATTTATGACCATTTACTGCTTTTCCAGGGTAAAGGTAAGAGTAGGAGAATGATAATACCAGATAGATGCAAATTACTGTAGAATAACATACGACGACCACGCAAGGGAGAAGAACAAGCGCGGGGACCCACAGGAGCAGTGAGTCTGGGCAGTACAAGTCACAGCATGCAGCTGCACAGTCCAAAAGCAGCAAAGAGTTTCTCTGCACCCAGTCACGCTTAACCTGCAGATAGTCTCCTATGAAGAATCGAGAGTTGACTGTGCACAGCAGAAGTCTGTTAACCTCACAACTCACTGCAGCATGCTGCATCCTCTGTAACTGCTTAGCGATCAAGCCACTGTAAGCGCACAGTCTCTTAGAAACGCCTTGAGTCTACTGATGGGATACTTGCCGCCAAGGCCCTGGCTATACTTACACAGTTTC
Organism: Coracias cyanogaster; assembly: GCA_033124195.1. Classification (NCBI taxonomy): domain Eukaryota; kingdom Metazoa; phylum Chordata; class Aves; order Coraciiformes; family Coraciidae; genus Coracias; species Coracias cyanogaster. The sequence goes on from JAVSBS010010374.1 coordinate 90,971, forward strand.
ATTTCAGATTCGTCAGTCTGGAAGACTTGAGGGGAATCCATTACTGTCATCTAATCTTTTCCTTGCACATGAGAGCCTGTTTCACAGCTCCATAGCACGACAGGAACAGTTTCTCCCTCCATCTCCTGAATAAAAACCGTTGAAAACTTTGGACTTATCAGCGAGAATACAATTTATGAAACTTCCAGCCCAGGACTATCTGATAGCCAGTAGCCAATGTAAAATAAAGCTTGCAGCCACATCTACTTCTCCAGCCTTTTTGGCTACCTGAAATGAAAGGTATGACTAGACGCGATGTCAAGGCAGAGATCAGGCGTGCTGACATAGCAAACACCAAAGCTGGTGGTGTATCTCTGTTGCAAGGGGGATGGAGAAAGGGGTGAGGGTGTGCGGGGGGAGTCAAGGATGTTTCTGACCACTTAAGTCATACAGAAGCAGGGAAAAAGAGAATAAAGGAGCATCTCAGGTTAGCTCTGAGAAAGGTAGTCTCAACTTCTGAGGAAGCTGGCCAGCACAGAGGAAGGA